>PVHY01002197.1:0-133179 GCA_004024945.1 Uropsilus gracilis | reverse complement strand
TTCATCCAGACGATGTAATGCATCATAAACAGACCAAGTTGTTGGCTACTCAAAATATTTCTCATTAATCATTTCTCCAGGAACTTCCCAAACATTAACTTTGACTGTTAAAAGCTGTTTTAATAGAGAATATAAATTTCATTTCAGATGCCAATTTAACAACAATTCAAGAAGAAAAGTAATTCAGAATTCCAAGTCTGGGTGATCTAGGTGATCACAATGTCTTTTCTACATTTTAATCTCCCACCATGGATACAATCAGATTGTGTTGCTCCTAACCTTTGTTAGCTTGTGTGTCTCTCTGTGTGTTTATTTGAGAGAAAGAGAGAGAGAGAGAGAGAGAGAGATAGGAAAAGGAGATAGGCAAAGAGACAGAGGTAGAGAAAAGATGGTCAGTCACACAAGTGAACATGCTTTAAACTACTATTAGGGGGAACTTGACACAATGTTTCTAATACTTCCAGCTCTAGCTGCAGGGGGAAAAGTCATATTGATCTTCATTTATTTCTAGTTGGAATACAAACTAATATAGTCACTTTGGAAGACCATTTTTCAGTCTCTTACTATGCTCAATGTAAGCATAATCCAGCATCTATACTACTTGATATTTCCACACAATCCAGCATCTATACTACTTGATATTTACACAAATATGTTCAGACTTTTTGTTCACACAAAATTTTGAACATTCGTGTTTGTAGGAGCTTTACGTATGTTTGTTAAAACTTTAAACTATGAAGAGTTCTTAAGTAGGTGAATGAATAAAGCAGTATATTGACTGTTACTCATTTCCAAAAACAAAACAAAACAAAACAAAACAAAAACTATCATGCCATTAAAAGACATTTAGTAACCTTACAAATATGTTTCAACATAAGAAAAATTAATCTGAAAAAGTTACATTCATTGTATGTACACTGATGAATAACGGTAACATTTATAGATATGGGAAACTTGGTTTATTTGGTTAAGCAAGGGCTGAAGAATAGAATGAAGAGTTGTGCCACATTGTGTTCATGCTTTCCTACTATTTCCTCAGACATGCAATATTAATAACAAGTAGGCAAGTGAATATTCCTGTGAATAGATGTTACTCAACAGGAGCGTACCAAGAACACTGTATTTGTTTTTGAGTTCATAGTATAGTAATGTTATAATTGCATGTCAAATATAATTGTTACAGAGAAATGTTTCAGTGTAATCTAAAATTAAGCAATGAAATTATTTTCCTCTATTTGTATTATTTTGGCTAACCACCCCCAGGATGTAGACCTCAAGTAGAGTACTACTGATCTAGGTAAAATCTGTGAATCTGTTTTCTTCTTATTTCACTTCATTATCAATGAGTACTAGAAGTGACAATGAAATGAACAGACACAAATTGACTTTCAACAGTTTCTTGGGGAAAAAATTAAGAGCTGTTTAATATGAGGAATCCCCTTTATAACATTAGACAATGTGGTTTATTCCCTTATGTTGAAGTATTTTATATGGATTGCTTTTCCCATGCAGCTGGTGTAAAAAGATTAACCAAGGTCTATTTCTCTTGTGTTGCAAAGAAGTTGAGAAAGCAAAGGATAGGATATAAGGCTGATTGGAAACTAGGGAAAAAAACAACAACAACAAAAAACAAAAAAACACAACTAAATAAAGCAACTAATGTGGTCTATACTATTAGCCTATTGGCATATAAGATAAAATAGAGGGTAGATTAATAATGAATTTGTCAGAAATAGATATGTACATGTGCAAGTTTGGACATGTACACATATATATTCATACATATGGTGCTTACATATGCATGCATATGTGTGTGTGTTTTGCGGATTTATTAACAATGCTAAACTCAGATTAAGTTCATCATGTATAATGTTTGACTTGCTCAAGGCCTTAGTATTACTGGCATTTGTTAGTTGAAGGAAAGTCATTCTTTTCCTCATATAAACTCTTCTCTCTCTGTGACAGATAAACTTCCAGAGTCCATTTTCCATAATGAGAAATTTCATTAGTATCTTAGAGATGTTTTCAATATAAATTAGAAAATTATGATATCCATATTAAAAAATAAATGTGAGAATTATTATTTTACACTTGAAAATTGCTACTGTTATGAATTACCACTACCCAACATTTAGGAGTTACATATATTTTATCAGAAGACTCTTCTAGGTTTGCGGTCACTTTGCATTATATTGATAGCTTTTATAAAACAGGTATAACTATTATAAGGAGGTTATATAAAATCTATCAGAATTTTATTGTTGCAAAGGGGTATGAGAAATCAAAATAAATGATTAGAATTAATAAACTGGGTAAGGTAAAATGAGGTAGTGATGAAAAGAATAAGGTCATGTTTGAGACTGCTTAGAGTCTCTCCTCAAACTATTTGAAAGGTTTTTGTTGAGGTGATCAAAATATTGAGAACAGAAATGATTGTCCTTAGAAAACACCATAACATGTTCCATACTATATTACCTTACTTAGCTATGTGGTGAGAAATGACATACTTTGGGAAAAATTTTTCACCAAATACAAACTGGCAATTAAATTGATTCAGAGAAAAGAAGGCAACTATACATTTTTCCACTAATATAGGTATGCTGACATTATTGATAATTAATTTCAGAAAGAGATTTATGGAATAAATAATAGCATAGAACTATAACAAATTAAAAAATATTCTCAAAGTAAAGAATAGATTCAACTCTTGGCAAAAAGATATAAGACAATTGTTCCAATCCAAAATAAGCAAGTCTCCAATGCCCACTACAAATTTAACCAAGTGAGAGTAGCAAAGGCCAAAAAAAAATCTTAGAAGGCAGAGACAAATCCATGGATAATATCATGTGAACTTCCCTCCCCAATATACGTAAACCTGCAATGCAAGGGCCTTCATAATAACTTCCAGGCAGGATACCAGATTTGCAAATTACCAATTACTTATGTATCTACCAGTCTTTTGTCCTTTCACTTGGACTATTTATTGTGGTGTATTGAGTGTTTAAAGGGCAGATAATTTATTTTATAACTTTTTTTAGACTTCTGGGTTAAATCTACTTTCTATAAGGTTACTGAAAATCATGTAGAGACCTTGGATTTGATGGTACCCCTTTGTGGAAAAAAAAATTCAGTTTGGTTTGTTTTGAGCTCAAAATTGAACCAAAGCATTTATGACCAGAGGGTAAACTAGAGTAATTATTGCTTCAGTTTTATAAACTGCTTCTCTGTCTCAAGATTTGTGATGTTGTATTTCTGTCTCTTTGGGGGGAAGATAATGAGTTGTTGATGGAAGTCACAAGTGCCACTTCCAAGTAAAAAAATTTAAGTATGTAAGTAGAAGATTGTCCAGAGAGTTCTCTTACTTTGCATGGGAGCCCATTAATATTTAGGCTGGTGACTGCTTTTTCAACCTGAGTATGAGTGGAAGAAATAAAGAGCGTCTTATTTTTGGATAATGTGAATAGTGACTAACCCTTTGTTATCATAAACCACACTTATTTAAAAAGTGATTGTTAGGTAGTTTAGTCAATTTAACATGAATAATAAATTATTAGAGCATTTTCACATTGTGATGATTTCATGGAATCCCAACAACAGAATGGTTAGTAAGATTTTGGTAGCCTTAGTTGTGGATGAAAAATAAAGAAATTTCAAATTAACATTGTGTCTTATTTCTTAACTTTTGTTAAACACTATGACCAATCAAAAAGTTTACTGATTAAGTCTAGCTTTATATAATTGCTAGTTTGCCTGTCTTCATTGCCCAACTTTATAATGAAATATCACTTTTATTTTAATATTTGAGTGAGATGCTGGGGGCAACTGGTTGACAACTGAGTGCTATTGGTGCCATATACTGATGGAGATGGGCACGCAGAAATTGTCAGGATATGAGAGACTTCAGAGGAAGCCTTAATTGCTAGATATGCTGCCTGCACTCTGGGAGTGTTAGACACTGAACACTGTACTAATCTTCCTTCAGCATATCAGAAATAGGAAACAAAACCCTGTCTCTTTCTGTAGCCCACTGAATTTGACAAATCTTTATCTTAATCTTAACAGTGGGGAAGAAATATTTTTAAGAACTAAAATCCTTTATTTGCAGAGCAATCTAAATAGGTATGTTTGTAACTTCAGCAATAATTTTATAACTAGCCCAATCAAAATATCAACATGTCACACTGATAATTGATATCTAAATTGTAAAGTAATAAGCTAACTCAATATCTAACATTTTCTGTTTTTCCATGTATCTCCAATGCCATAAATTCCAGGTGAGCCAGACATGTAGTGATCATAACTATCTTGCTGAAAATATTGTATAGAAGAAACATTCAATTAACAGAATATATTAAGAATAGTAGTAAGTTTACTTAGAAGACATTTGACTATACTCTTTATCCTCGAATGTCTTCAGACATGGAAATATGTATTATGCTCCCATTGTTAGTCCTTTCATTCCAGTTGGTCACTGTGTAATAGTGTTGCCAATAGTATTTGCATAATTAAGAGAGGTTTTGGTCTGGGACATTATCAAAGTTTTGATGATCAGAATTTAGAAATTCAGGTGAATTAACTGTATTCATTGGAGAAAGGAGGAACTTTTTTTTTAATTTCAGAAGATGTATAACTATTGCTAGTAAGAAACTTCCAAATATAGTCTTGAAACTCTTTTCAGATTTCTCAGATTCAAATTATTATACATTACTTTATATTTTGATTTAAATATTGATTTCTGCTCTCAGTGCAATATTACAAGTAAAAGGTCATAGACAATGTTCAGAATGATAGAGAAAGGTATGATAAATCTGATATGATAGTTCATTATCAAAAGTGTATATTTTTCTGTGCTTGGATTTCAATAAGTAGAATACTTAACACTATAAATGTCTGTTATCATAAACTCTAGAATAATGACACAAATTACAGACTATAGTAGCTGATATTTTTTTTCCTGCTTTCTATTTGTTTATTCAGCAGTTTTTCACTCTTTTCTTGGATGAGAAACTTCCCATCTTCAATCTAACCACATGGTTCCCAAAAAATCTTTAATATTTTACTTTCATTCTATTTATATTACTGATCCAAGGGAAGGGATAGTTCTTGAGATGAGATAAAACAAACAGAGTACAATTCTTGAAGTTTTTCAAACTTAATATTTCAAGAAATTTAAGTGCAGAAATGGTACAGTACACATCTCAAGAATTTGACAGCATGGTATTAAAGAAAATATTTAGTGAGGGAAGAAAGACAACAATCATTAAATGAATTAAAGAGATGGGAGGAAGAGAAATACTTGGAAGCACTTAAACCCATGATTAAAAATATTGTGTCCAATTGTTAATCTTTCTGCTTTTTGATTTGGTAACGTTTTATAAATCTGTGAATTTTATTTAAACCAAGTAACACAAATATCACCTGCTAGCCAGTGAGTATTGAATATATAGATTAAAAATTCTGAAAAAAAAAAAAGGATTTTTAAAAAACATGTTTTGAAGGATAATGCTAGACTCTAACACTAAAGCATCCTTGTACAACACACTTTTTTCCTCATCTTCTTTGGTAATAATTTAATACTATTGAGATCATAGATACCTTTTGGGGACAATCTAAAATGCATTGCCACAAGTTGTGGATTCTTCCTTCCAGGCATCTTGCACACTTTATTCAGCTGACTCCATATTTGAAAACTGAGTTAAATCTAACTGAATAAAAGAATGTGTGACATTTTATTGGAGAATTGACCTTTTCTGATCCACCATTCTTTCACTTTTTCCCCCTCTATCTGTACTTGTATAAAGTAGTTTTGTTTTTAGTGCATGTCAGTTTCACCTCTCCTGAGTACAAGATAATCATGGAAGCTTCCCAGACTTTGGATTGGTAATTGTCATTTAGACTTCTATCTGATTGTACTGACCTCTGACTTTACTTTCTTTGCAGGTACAATATTCCCTTGTGAAATTTTTGATAATGTAATCTTTTTACACTTTAATGTTTGACTCACAATTCTCCCCCCCCCCCCCCAGTCCATTGTGCTCCCTCTCCTCTTTGTTCTCATGCCTCCTCCTTTCTCCCTCAGGGAACCTCGATTTTATAGTCAGAATTCTAAGGTTTGTTGTCAGTTTATGTTATATCTGACCCTTTGTTTTCTTTGTGTTTTACTTATGACACCATCAGATATTTTTTCTTTATCCTTCTGAATTATTTTGCTTAGGATAGCCCCTTCTAGTTCTACCACATTGTCACAAATAGAAAAATTTGTCTTTTTTGATAGTTAATTTGTGGTCTATTCTCTCTTTATATATCAAGTCTTCCTGATCTACTCATCTGTATTTAGGCACTTAGGGTATTTGTGTAGCTTGACTATTGTAAGTAGTGCTGAAAAAACAAGCAAAAGCCATAATGTTTCCCTTTAAATAAGTGTTCTTTTGTATTCTTCAGACAGATACCTCCAGGAATGGAATATGGCAGACACATTCTTAATCTAATAAACCCCTGTACTCTTTCCCATGGGATCAGGACCAGCCTATTCCACCAACACTAGGAAGTTTCCTTTTTCTCCACAATCTACTGTGTTTGCTTTTTATCTTTTTGATATACACCATTTTTGAATGTGTGAGGTGAAATCTCATTGTGGTTTTGATTTGCATTTTCCTGATGATAAGTGATAGTCAATATTTTTCTGGTGCCTGTTGGCCATCCATATGTCTTCTTTGGACAAGTGCCCATTTAATTCCTTTACCTATTTTTGAATTGGATTGTTTTGGTGGTGTTGGATTGTATGATTTCTTTGCAGATCTTAGATATCAGCCTAAATGGAAGCACAAAGTTCCCCAAGAATCAAAGCAACACTGGCACAAAAGAAAAATAGCATAGACATTACACTCCCAGACTTCAAAATGCATCACAAAGTCATAATAATCAAACCAGTATGGTACTGCAACAAAAACAAACAGAACAATGAAATAAAAAGACCAGAAATAAACTCACAGTTGTATGTTATAGTTAATGTACAAAAAAGGTCCCAAAAATGTACATTGGAGCCAGGAAAACCTCTCTGATGAATTGTGCTGTGAAAACTGGACAATTGTGTCAGAGGCTGCTAGTTGAAACTGGACTGGACTCATGCTGTGAAATGAAGAATACTTCATTTTACTATCTTATCTGTCTTCAGAACACTGAAGACAGGACTGGCATGATTGATATCCAGAGAGCAGAGAACAGCTGCTCTATTTCTCCAATATTTACTTTAAGAAACATTCTTTGGGAGATACCAACAAATTTATGGGTGAATCCCCTGCCCACAATTATCTCATGGGAACTAATGTCTTACTTATTGTACCCTAGCCATTAGCCTTCCTTAGTTAATAGGTTGTAAAATATTCTCTTGGCCACTTTTTTTGCCACTTTTTTTCCCTCCTTGCCTGGAGCCTTTGAAAGGCCTCGTAATTTACTTTAAAGTGACTACTGGTCATAATTCCAGTAACCCATGGTCAGTCTATGGCTGTGTCCATCTCTCTTGCTCATCCTTTCTCGCAACTCTGCACCCACTCTTTACACGATTGTGTGCAAAATGATGAAACAAGAAACTATCCTATACAACACAAAAATACTCAAAATGAATAAAAGACTTGCATTTAACTTTCAAGATTTGAGTCCTAAACTACACAGAATAAAACATAGGCAAAAAATTTATAACATAGGCCTCAGAGCTGTCCCCATGGATTTATCTTCAATAGCAAGGAAAAGAAAAGAAAATATAAACACCTGGGGCTATATCAAACTATAAGATGTCTACACAATCAAAGAAAACAACACTGAAGCAAACAGATACTCAGGTTTTAATGAAGCTAGATCAAAGGCAGTCTGTTCTACAACTTTTGATTCCTGTACACTTCTCCCACATACCTTCCTAATACTTTGATACTTATTGTGTCCTTTGAACTTTTAGTGGAATATGATCCTCTGGTAAAGTTTATTTTTCAAATTGTGCATTTAGCTTGTCTACTTCCTTCTGCCTCTTTATTCCTTCTTAATTGTCTGTTAGAGTATCCTGATCATCTTCAGTATGGTCTTGTCATTTATTTTTTTCAGCTTCCAACAAGTTATCCAAGATGTGAGTTTGATCCATTGCCTAAAATCTTCGAAAGGGTATTAAATCTAACATGCTGAAGAAAATATCAATTTGCATGCTTGCTTAAACAGTCTTATATTCTGGCCCCTTTGATTAAACATCCTGAAAATTTAGCCCTAGGTATATTCTCCCTGATATTTTTAGTATTTGCTAATGAAGAGTGTGTGTGACTCTTCAGTGTCTAGACTTGTTTCTCCCTTGACAGGCCCCAGTGATTCCCCTACTTATTATGCTAGTTACCAAGGGAAAAGGTAGGTTCCATATTCAGTTCCTCAGTGTAGTACCTGCTACTACATTTCTCACCATGGTAGAAGGTCTATAACTTATTAGAGTTGTCTGGG
The DNA here is from genome assembly GCA_004024945.1 of Uropsilus gracilis. Taxonomy (NCBI): domain Eukaryota; kingdom Metazoa; phylum Chordata; class Mammalia; order Eulipotyphla; family Talpidae; genus Uropsilus; species Uropsilus gracilis. The sequence goes on along the minus strand of PVHY01002197.1, from coordinate 124,704 downwards.
TTCTGTTGGCTACAAGTTCGGGAAGCATCCTCAGGGACATCCATCCAAATGTTCTCTATCTCTGACAGGATCTCAGATTGCTCAAACCTGGGTCATAATTTTAGCATCACAGACTTACCTGGTAAAACAATTAAAAATTTCAAGTTTTCTACCTGCTGATTAGTTGAATATGTATTGCAACCTTAGGATAAAAATGTCCCCTACGTAAAAACTACATAAAAAACCTCTCTGAGATTCACATTGACTAGTTAAATAAGTGTTATGTAAAGGTTTCTTATTGTCCCCCAGCAATATCTTGGTGCAAATTAGCAAAAACTAACTAACTTCACTCTGTTAATATAGTTGCCCATATATGTTTTGAATGCTTGAATCTAGTGGCTTTCATTTGTACCAGATGTCTTTTGACATCACTTGCATTAGTTAGAGATTCAAGTAAGATTCAAACTCCTAAGTAGAATAGCATGAAATAAGATTTATTGAGGAAAATTCACCTGAGAGAATAAAGGAGGGAAACCAGAGGAGTTAGGTAGAAACTTCTGAGAATGGTTTCCTATATTGCTTCGAGAGAACAGTGGGAATGATGAAGAGTTAGGTGAAACACTCTCAGACTGTAGCCCAAACCTAAGAAATTGGCAACCTTGCTAATGAATCCTAAAGAAAAAGTCTCTCTTCAAAGGGATTTCCATTTTATGTGTACATGGCATTAGTGTATCCTGCTGTTTTCATTTATTAGCTTCAAACAGTCTCCAGAGTACAGCTTCAGCGCTAACATGATAATGGATTCAGAGCATAGTAAATTGAGGCCTTTTGTCAGTTTCCCTTCCCACAGCAGGAGTCTGAGTGGGACACTTTCATTGCTGCCATATCATCTCACTGTCATCACAGAATTCATACTCACAGAATACATGGATGAGACAGGTGGTAATTGTTTGAAATACTTAAGAGTTTTTATTTGAACATTGCATTTTAACCTTTCCTTTTTTTCCTTATTTTGAAATAACACACAATATTAATTTTCTTTTTCTTTTCTTTCCTTTTTTTCTTTTGTTTTTGTTTATTAAGTAACAATTTGACTTGTTGGAAAAGGAAGTCTAATAGCTCTCCAGATCAATATATATATTTGATTCATTATGAATTCTTTCCAAAAGTTCTGCTTTAAGGTACTGTCAACACAGTGGAAATCTGAGTTGCCTCTCTCTGTGGTACTAGATACTATGTACCTAACTCCACTGATAGTACTCTACAATTCACAAGTTTTAGTATATTTGGGGTTAGATGTGCCCATGTACAAATCATACTTTTGCTATTTTCTGTCTATAGAACCTGCGGTGAAATTTATTTCTCCAAGTCCCAATTTAATATAAAATATCTAACACATGGATTTAGAGTGGGGGGAGAAAGATTCTATGGGATCAGATGAAGAACCTGACAGGTGTTCAGGTTATATTACTTTATTGATTGGTGGGCTAACATTATTTTGCTACAAATAGGTATTACATTGAAACAAGCTGAATTCACTTCTTACTGTCTTTGTTATACATGAAAGCTACATTACACACTATCATATATTGCATTTTGCCTTATAAAAGTCATGTCCCACTAAATATATGTTGCAGTAGTTTCAGGCATTATGTGGATTATAAAATTAATAAAAATATTAATTTAGGGGCAAGCAGAATATAAACATTAATTTACCATTGCACTTCAAACCTAACTCTATACTAGAATTATTTAAAAATATCCAGACTCCTATGTGCTAGCTCAGATGATCTTAATCAAATTTCATAACACTAAGGTTTTTAAGTGATATTTAGTCATATAATAGAGTTCAGTTCTATATTATACTTTGATAAATATCAACATATTAAGATAAGCTTATAATTATATATTAATAATATTGTTTAAAATGATAGTTTTAAATGTCATTGAAGCTCAGACTTCTACTTCCTGTCTATCAGGACCTCAAAAATAATTAACTCTTGATAAAGTGAGTGCTTTATAGGAGTCATCAGATGTATGACAAGTTTTCCATGATTTAGCGGCTTGATACAACAAGCATTTATTATCTTACATTTCCTGAGGGTGGACATTGACCCTGGCTACAGTCAGATCAAAGTTCAAGTTGGAGAAGATTGACTTCAAAGCACCTTTACCTAGCTGGTGGCAGACCTTGGTTCCCACCAGAGATGGCTGGAGACATCAATTTGTTGTCATTTGGGCCTCTCCATGGCTCAACTCCCAATATGTCAATTCCCTTACACAAATTAAGCATGAAAGAGAATATCAGAGTTCTAAACAGAGGCTATAATCATTCTTTCTGTACCCTAACCTCAGAAATGACATTTCATAAATTCATTTTATTAGTGAGCCATTATGCGCAGCATACTTTAAAGAGGAAAATATTACACAAGGGCATGGATATCAAGAAACAGGGACCTGCACCCATTTTTGAGACTAACAGAGGACTTACCATTGATTTCAATACCTTCTACTTCACTTGCTTTCATGCTCATGTTAGCGGTTTTCACTAGTTAATCATTTTATTGATGTGTGAGTTCTGTTTTTTGAGATATGGGGTTATTACGAGTTTATGTATGTCTGTATCTTACCACATACCTGTAGTTTATAAACAACAGATGTTTCTGTCTCACTGTTTTTGGGGTTTAGGAGTTAAAGATCTAATGTGTCTTCATCGTCATGGTCTGGTGAGGATATCTCTCTTATTCATAGCCAGTGTTTTCTCACTCTACTTACCTCCTAGAAGGAGATAGAGTCTTTAGAAAGGAGAAATAAAATGGATGATTATGTCTGGGAGAGTTCCTGGGTATAAAGTAAGAATTTGATTCATATAAGTACTGATTTCCACTGAGTGAAAAGGTTTCACTTATGACTAAATCCAACTGCATTTATTTAAACAAGAAACATTTAAAACTAAACTGTTGGCAGAACTGAAACTTAGAGCAAGGGAGAGGGAAGGGAGGAAATCAGGGGTGGGTTGGGCACAAAAGATTGAGATGGTAGTTCACAGGTGATAAGGTTGTGGGAGAACCCTAGGGTAGACAATGATATAAAATAAAATAAAATAAAAATATGATTTTATTGGAGGCAGTTCACATTGTGAAAATCGAAGCATCTAGCTCATTGACAGTTAATAAAGGAAGGGCTAGGATCCACTAAAATTAATGTTGGGGGACCAGCTCAAGAACGAAGGCATTTGGGGATAGGATCCAAAACTCCCCACTAATACATCAACTATTCAAGGGAGCCACGTTTCTAGGGTAGGAGGATGTTAAATCTGAAGAAGACTTCAAAAATCTCATGAGTAAGGAGTCAAAAGATCTCAGGTTAACTTAATCCAAGTCCTCTATTTTTGTATTGATTTTAGTATCAGAATCACCTGTTAATTTTAATTTAGATTTGACCTCTTAGCACTTGCCAGATTTTTATTTTCCCTTGCCTCTTTTATATCTATCACTGTCTTTATGAACAAGTGACTGCTTTTGAATTGATAACTTCAGTGACTCAATCTCCTTTACCCCCACCTTTCAATCATTCAAGATTATTAACAGTATCAATGCATGTAATGATTAGCAAGTATTGAAAAATAGCTCACATATTCTCTTATGCTAGCATTCTTAAAATATCATAGAATTTGCATACATTTTAAAACTATTTTCATTAATGATATAATTTACACTTTATGTTTGGGAAAAATGTACCCACAGTAGGATCATAACCCATCAAATGGAAATTTAAATTGTATAACAATTAAGTCAAACCTATAGCTCATAAACTTAAGTCTAGTAGCTAGCCTTTCAAACAGATGAACTCTGTTTTCTACCCCTAGTATCAGTCATTTGCTGTCTACTTTCCTGATCTTTCCTACAGACTCAGATTGTCAAAGACTGAAAAATGGTCCTTTTACTTCAGAATATATCCCTTGCTCTCTAAATTCCCAACCCATTCACTCCTGCCCGTGATTCCTGGCTACAAGTCTTTGTGAGCTATTCTGTCAGTACTATTTAAGTTGAAGGAGGAGACAGGTTTGTTACTGCAAAATTTGTTAGCATGTAAAATCTATCCCTATTTTTTTTTTACTTTATCTTTTTTCAGACATACCCTTCCTTTCCTCTAGCCATTTGATTGTGTGAATTTTTAATGTAATTAATACTTTTTCAGTTTAATGATAGATTTCATTTTCTCAGGAACACAGCTCAACAGTGTCTTAGTGCTAAATGGATTTATTTATTTAAAGAGTGAGTGCGTAAACATGAAAATATAAGAAGATATTATTAGTTTATATCTTCATTTAATTGAAGAATGCATAAACTGATTAGTATGCTGTCAGGGAAAATGCTTACAATTATGACTTTAAAAAATATAATAAAAGTACCAAAGTTTACATATTGTTAATTTCTTCCAGTAACAACTTCTAAAATATTGATGGGTATTGGCATGTATATACAAAATTTAATACAGTCAAACAGAACTAATGTTTAATAAGATAGTTACAAGCTATTGATTAAAATATTCTGTTTTATATACAATATTGATTTATAATACAAAATACGATAGCTTCAAGACATATGAATTATGACTGGGCAAAGCCTTTATAGTGCAATAGAAATAATACATAGCAATGACTGAATCCTTAGTTAAAATACCCTGACTAGAATCTCAGTTGTCTTTCAAAGATAAAAATTTCATAAGAAAACAGTAAGGCACTGGTTAGAAAGTTGTAACTTCGTTAAACACATAATGTCAATGTTAAATATATCTATTTATATATATACACACATATGTATATAGTTTTTCTTTTCTATCTTACTATAAGATTGTTTTCTGAATATAGTGATTTTAGACTGGTTTGTTTGTTGCATTTACTATCATGTTATATAAATATGCAATATACATTGAAGTCAACTTCAAAAGAAATTTTAATTTGTTAAATCATAGTGACTAAGCAATGAATAATTTTTAATTCATGAAGGAATGATACACAATTTTTTTTTATGTGTCTGTATACTCTGTTCAATATCTCAGTTATCCAGTAAGATAATTTAAATAGTTATTCAGTTATAAGAACTTTTTAAAATCATATTGACAGAGTAGATAGACCACCTAATTTTAACCTCAATGAACCTCCAGAACTATTTTTTTTGAAATACAATTGCTACTCAGGTTTGGATCCTATATATTTAAAGAGTTAACAAATACAAGATCAACTAAAAGCAAGGCAGCAAGGAAAATGATTCACACCAGCTTAAAAATTTGAGACTAATATAGTATAATTTGGCATTTCCAAAGTATCAGTCTATTTCTATGATATCAATTACCCTGAAGTTATACATTCAGCTATTAGGTTTATAAATAATTATATTAAATATAGTGTATATATTAGCAAAGGATTAATCTGCATATACTACAAAATTGCTCAAAGTTTATTATGAAGCATGAACCAAAATTATGCTTTTGAGATTGACTCTGTTTTAAAACACCACTAGTTGAAATTCAAATTTAATTTATATTATGAAAAATCTTGAAAAAAATCATTTATCTTTCTTTAAACTTTAAGACAAATACTTTTAAAAACAACAGTTGTTGGAAGTTTGTCTACTAGTAATTTTTTTTTAAGTTCTAACAAATATATTTGTGATTAACTACTCAAAGAAGTCATTTTTTTCTGACTGAAGTAAGAAATATAATTCAGAACAAATAACTACCATCGGTCGGTCTGTTATCTGGAGTTTTCTGAATTACTGCTGGGACTCCAAGCATCATTTTTTCTGTTTAACTGAGTTTTTTGCTGTTCAACTGAGTATTTTGCCACTATCAGTTTTAGCCTACATACCACGATTCCACTAACATTCCAACCTCTGTGTAACAGCTAATTCACTGCCATGTGTTGGCCCCCAAACACTCAGTAATTTCTGTTATTTTATTATGCTATAAAATTCAACTGGTTTAGTTGCCCTTGTGAAAATATATCTTGTGATTTCTTTACCCTAGGTCTAAAAGGGCAATGAATAAAATCTGCTTTCTATGTATAATTGAGTTTAGAAGGTACAACAGGGAGTTGGATTAAGGAGATATGAATTAGAAGAGGCAATTAGAAGCCATTTCACTTCTTCTCTCTCCACTGACTTCCACATGTTAAAATTGTTTCATCATAAGAAAGGTAGAATGTGAAGACCTAAGTCACTTAGGAGTTACTCTTCACACACAGCATAGAAGATATATATATATAATATGTATAATGTATAATATATATATATATATAATTATATATATATATATATAATATGTATAATATATATAATATGTGTATATATAATATATATAATATGTGTATATATAATATATATATAATATATATATAATATAATATGTGTATATATAATATATATACATATGCTGTGTATATATGCTTTATATATATTATATATGCTGTGTGAAGAGTGGCTTCTAAGTATAGTGACTTAGGATATATATATATATACATGCATATGCTGTATATATGTATATGCTGTGCATACATATGTTGTAGATATATAAAATAAATATATATAACATAAATCATAATATATATAATAAATTCATACATTCCCAAGCACTCTCCTATGTGACTCCTTAGTATAATGACTTAGGAAATATGTGTGTGTGTGTGTGTGTATATGTGTGTAAATCCCTAATCCACAGTGTTGTAAGAAGAAAGGCATAGCCTGGTTCTAACTTGCCTTCTCCATAAACTCTGTCTATAAATTTATCTCAAATGCTGGAAATTGATACATATTTTGCTTTAGTACTAATTTTACTGTGCTAGTATGACACGGTGGTTTATTCTTACTTTGAATTCTTTTCCCAACCACCTTTACTGAAAGAGTACACAATGACTTCACAGCCTAAGTAAATAATATACATATTATTACAATGACTGAAATTTTCTGATATTTTCAATTGTTTAACAGAACTTCCTTGGAATTATCAAGTGAAGCCCTTAGAGTAAAACATTAAAAATGCATCCTCTCTATTTTATGATGAAAAGTTAAAAGTTAAATGTGTTTCTAAGTAAGTGTGTATAATTTATGTTCTCTTTTTTTGCTATGATGGCATAAGAAATGATATTTTACTTTTATATTTTATTGATGTATCATTGGTTTGCAATGCTATATACTTTCAGAGCTTGATTAGTGTATATACTAACTGTACCCAACACTAACATTTCTATACCATTCACCACTATCAGATTGACTCACACTAGCTGTTCCTTCTTCCTACACTTTCCCCCTTTTCCCTCTGTTAGAATCTGATAGTTGTTTTTGTTGTGTTTTACTTGTTTGTTTATTTGCATTCTATGTTTAAGAGAAATAACCTTGTATTTGACCTTTATCTAACTTATTTCACATAGTATAGTCATTTCACATTGCAGCTATGTTGTTGCAACAGACAAAAAAAAAAAAAAAAAAAAAAAAAACAACTTAATACCCAATAATGAGTGACTGAATGAAAAATGTGGTATATTTTCTGAATGGAATAATATTCAGCTATAATTTATAATCTTTCTTTTTTAAAAAACAGCACCTTATTACTTAGATTTCTATCTTTATGTAGTTTAACAACTGAACACACGAGACAAACAAAACCATGTGTACATACACACACACACATATATTTTTCTCAGAACACATCTCAATCCCTCTATTTTTTTTGTCTCTAGAAAGCAGATACTGGTAGTGGGTTACTTAAAATATAAATTTCTTGTTTCCTTATTCCTAACAAAAATCCCAATATATTTAACTGTTTTAAGATAGGCTGATGCTAAGATCATCTTCTAAATTCACACATCTGGGCCAATTTATGTTGTTTCCTTATCTTGGGTGTTGTGATAGCACTGCTATAAATACAGAAGTGCAAGTTTCCTTTTGAATTACTGCTTTTATGCTTTTTTGGACAGATACTTAAGAATAGAATTGCTGATTCATGTGGTAAACCCCTTTTTTAATCTTCGCATAATCCCCACATTTCTTTTCATAGGGTCTTCAGCAATCTACATTCCCACCAGTAGTCTAAGAGAATTCTTTTTTTTCCACACCCTCACCAGCACCTATTATTGGTGTTTTTGTTTGTTTGCTTGTTTTGATATGGGTGGGCCCTTCTCACTATTGTGAGTTATATTTCATGGTTGTTTTGATTTGAATTCCCCTGATTATAAATGATAATGAACATCATTTTTTTTTCCGCCTATCAACATCAACTCTTGGATTCCCTTCTCCTTTTTTTCCTACTTCCTCTTTTAATCTCTGCACTCAGGGTATTTATTTAATCCAACAGCTTTGAAAGTGTTTACATTGTTGGTTTGGATATAATGAAGAGACTGTTATAGAAGAAATTAATGATTCAAAATTAAGGATTTCAGAATTAACAGGAAAAACAAGTTAATAATGTTTCAAACCAGATCTTGGTATGTATCAACTAAAAAAGCAAATGTATTATAAACTGAACACTGTCTGTTAATAATAGGTATACAATTAAGTAGGAAGCATCTTAAATTTAAGCCACCAAAATATGAAATGTAAATGAAGCAAGTTAAAAAATTAAATAGTTGGAGAATTAACTTGTAGAACATCAATTAGTGTTTATAGTTTGTCATATTAAATACCTTCATTAACTCTTAAAATATTTTGCTAACACCTTTTAGTTTTTATCTCTTGAAATAAGTTTCATCTTCTTTATAATGCTCCAGATTCAATTGCCTCCTACATATCTACATTATTTATATCATTGCATATACTGTTAAATATTAAAATAAAAAACAGTGTTGTAGTACTGTCAGATAAACTGAAAGAACAAAGAAATAAAACTGGAAGTTGAACAGGAAAATCTGCTATTATAGAATATGTAAATATAATTTGAAAGATGCAATTTGAATCACTGTCAAGGGTTGAAAGATGTATAAGTTGGCACAAAAATAGTTTTTTTTAGAAAAAAAATTATCAAATAATTTAAAATTAATAGCTTGATATAAACCATTATATATAGTTGTATATTATATATTATATCATAAATTGTGTAAATATCTACTTTGGTGAGATGATGTCTGTACAGCTTATAGCTAGATGAGTTGTAGTTTTAGATAATTATGAAGAAACCTGTTAGAAACAAGTTGTTAGAATTTAATGTAACTTTATAATGATAAAAATCTTCCACCTATCCTTTATCAATAAATAGAAGTAGAATTGCTTAGTCATATACTAAGTACAGTATGAAAGTCATAAAGACTGATAACATTCTTTTTCATAGCGGCAATGTCATTGCATATTTCTACCAGCAATGTATGAAGGTTCCAATCATTCTACTTTCTTGTCAGTATTTGTCAGTTTCATTGTTTTGACTTTAACATTTCTAATTAGCTTTTTACCTCTATTGCTTTGATATTTTCTTTTTTATTTACCATTTATTTTTAGTATATTTTGTTCCATTTTATATTCCCTCTAATTTTAGTGTCTTTCTGAAATAATCTTTGTTTTCTCATTCTTTTTTCAAAGTTTTTTTATTATCACACTTTGAGTTTTCATAATCTAATTGATATATTTTTTTCTGAACTTGTGTTTGTCTGAAGTCTTTACATTTTTCAATTAACACATCTTTCTGACAAGGATTTCTATGACAGTTTCTAGAGATCATTATTATTTTTTCATTAATTTACAACATACTACATTTTGTCTGTAACAGTTGTTTGACATTTGACCAAGATAATATTAGTAGTTTTACGAGAGATCATCTGCTTTTTAAACGCTTAAGAAAATTTAGTGTATCAAGGACCCTTTAAAAATCTTCCTTTCCTTTCTCCCTCTTGTACTGGCCTGATTCATTTTAGTTCTATTCCCAAACATTTTCAGTATAGAGTTTTTCTTGATTATTTTTCACTCATGGTACTTATGTCATTCTTGTATCTTTCAGTCCTCCCTGCAATTTCCATTTATTCAGCAATTTTCCTCAATTAATTTCTGTTCCCAGATATACCTGCTGCAATTTCAGAAAGTATCTATTATTATTTTATGAATTTGCCTCTTCTCACAGTCTTACTGACTTTGTTGTGTTTTCTGATTTTTCTAGTTGTTTCTATCACAGAGGTCTTACATCACATGCTCACTCTTGTGTTTTCTTTGGATATCTGTCCTACGAACAAGATTCTTTTATTCCCTCTCCAGATTTTGTCTTAGAAATTTCCTTTTTGATATCCTTATTGCAATCTCTGATATGATGGTGATGTTAAATAAATTCAAAGATTTTTCTATTCTGTCAACTTTTCTGAATGTAGTATGGCATTTTGCTACTTTACAGATCATGAATTGTGGATAAATATATGCCAAAGGATTGGAGCTCCAACTGTTTTGATAGCTAATTTTATTATATCTTAAACAATTTAGATGACATGAAGGTAAAATGACAAATTGACTGTTTTGATAATGAAGAAACAAATTTAGAAGATGCATTTGAGAAACTTGAATACATTGGCTTTATGAAATGAACATACATAAACAATACTGTTTATAATGTCAGTATAAGATGCACATTTAAATTTGTGCTTTCTAGGAAATCAATGAATTATGCATTATTGGAGGAGTTTTCTGTTTCCTTTATATTCATTAAAGCTAACATATTCAAGAATTCCAAAGAAAGATACAAACAGCCATGAAAAATGGAAGAGATTTTCTTTTTATGGAATGGAATGATTGTTTTATATTTGAAATGACTTGATAGGCAATATAGCCTTCTTAATTAAATACTGGATACTTTATATCAAGTAATATTTAAGCATTTTTTTATTGATCACAACTGGGAAAAAGAAAACAATAGTGATAACAAAACAGTAACTGGTGCCTCACCCTTAGCTTAGGATTTAGGAAGCTGACGACTGACAAGAAATAGTAGACATATATTGGAGGGAATGCTTTGTCTAAAAAGGAACAGATGATTCTCAGCTTTGACTGACTTATAAGTGAAGATATAAATCTAAGTTTTAAATTAAAAATTAATTAACAGTTTTATTAATAACTACTTAAAAATTGCTAAAGGAGATGAAGCCTGGCAGCATGCACCTAAAAGCCATTTTTTCTAGCATCTAGTAAACAAATTTATAAGCATCTATGCAAAACCATTTTGTCTCCTTTTCTCATAGTTAGAATTTTATCACAACTACCTTTTACTATTTTGAGTATTCAATATAAATCTTTGTTTCTGTTTTGAATTTGATACTAGGTCTTGATCTGGAAAATGTCAATAAACAAAAAGAGATGTGTTTTAATTAGGTGAAAACAAATTCACAAAAGAAGAAAATGAATGAATGAATTATATTACATGTCTATTATCATTTGAGGATTTTTTAAAATTTCTGTTCAAGTTACTGAGCCAATCAAAAATTGCAAGAGTTATATGCTCATATAAGCACGAATATCGCTGTATACTATAATATAAATCTGATGTAAAGTGTATTATGTTATGAAGTCAAGTTATTCATATTTTTAAGATATAAATGTAGAGACATTTGCAGTTGGTGCTATATAATTGCAGCTTATAGATCATATGTATGTCACAATATTTGAAGCATGTTTATAGACTTAATATAAAGTAGATAACACTAATTAAGGTAATTTTAAATTCAGCAATTCAAAGAATAACTTATTTTTGAAAATTAGTGCTATATGTCAAGTTTTACTAAAGAAATATGAGAGTAATATTTTATTTTATTTGATATTTAATATGCAAGGATTAGAATTTTTCTATTACAAAGCTGTAACATCTCCTTTAGAAACAAATCTTATCAGAACTTTGCAGAAGAGAATTTCTTCCCCTCCCATACTCATTAAAATTTTTTATACTTAGTCAGATGAAATTTTACTGCAATGGCAGAAATATTCACTTATTAAATAGAGATCAAACTTGTATAAATGCATTCCGCCAAATTTCTGTTATAAGTTTGAGAATTTCTTTGAATACACAGAGGAAGCATAATGAAAATGTGAATGGAAAGAATGCTAAAAATAACCATCAAAGAACAACCTAATCATTGCAATATATTTCAAAGTTGTTCTCACATTGATGTTGGGTTTTGAAAAAAAAACTCCCTACTTTGAGTATATGAGTAAAAATACTGTAACTATATTTATTAAAAATGAAAAGGAATGCATACAAGTACTGATGTTTGAAGATAAGGACATAATCTGTTGGAATATATATTTTCAAAAGGACAATAAACAACAAATATTGGTGTGTATGGATATAGATGTATTCCCATGTTCATTGCAGCATTCATAGTACCCAAGACATGAAAAAAAACTTTATATAAATATATACCATAGAATATAATCCATAGTCCACCATGCTCCATGTTCTCACCACTGCTCTATTCCTCCTCCTCCCTCCCCAAACCAAGTAGTTTGCTGACAGGTGCACAATGGTGGTAATGCCTGGGAGAGGGGGATCCTCTATTTCCAAAATAACAACAATAGTGTAAAGATATAAATTTAAAACATGTATAATTCAACATTAAAAAAGAGGGAAATCTGTCCATTTGTACTAACCTGAGTGGAATTAGAAGTCATTATGCTAAGTGAAATGAGTCAGAGAGAGTATGACAAACTCTCATACTCTGAGACCCAACTGTGGGTCTCTAGTGAACCCAAAATCTGCACATGGTGTACAAGGAAAACCAAATGGGGGCTTCAGGAACCAGCTTGAAGTCCAAAAGAATGACAGCACACAGAAAGCATGCATGCAGTGAAGTTTATTTATGCAACAGTCTTTTTTATGACAACTGAATACAACAGAAGGCATGAATCGTGCTGCATATTGTATCAACTAGTTTGTTAAGTTTGTACTTTGCTACTGATCTATATACTCAGTTCCTAAGACATTCAAGGAGCAAGGAGAGAGGGAGTAGGGAATGAGGAACAACTTGATCAAGAAGACTCTGAGAAATAAAGTGAGGTTGGAACTCCCTTGCAAACAGTATGTTGTTCCATTATCACGTTAGTATTCTCAGTGGTTTGGAAAAACTATCTATGTGTTTTTTGGGTCAATATAAGTTTTTTAATGCAATAGTATGATCTCGCTTATAGTGAAATCTGGAAAACATCAAACTTAAACACCAGAAAGTAAATTGGTAGTTACCAGACCATGAAAAATGTGGAATGTATGTAAAAGAATATGAATTTTCAGTTTTTGGATACTAGCATATGTTTTGGTAATGATTACAATTTGTTAAACTCTCTACTTTGTTTCTACTGTACTTTATTTGATGCCCTCATGTCTTAATGATTCTAATCTTCAGCTATTTAAGAAAATATTTTTATGGTCCCCTTAAAAGTTACAGAAATTTCTCAGGTACAATGTATTCCTTGTCAGTTCATGAAGGTTTTTTCAGGAAATAGTTTACGTCAATGATGGTGAATTTGTTGAGAAGATATTTTAAATGACTGAGATACAGTGAAGAACTTTTAGATTTTTTTATATATCTTATTAGGCAAAACTATCCCTCATGGAAAAATAATAAATAATAAAAAATAATAAAGTGAAGAAATTAATTTTAGTACCAAATTTAAGAATAGTTGCTAAATATGAAGGCACTTGAGGATGATATTTAAATTGGAGCACGTTTTGAAATAGATGAAGTCATCTATATAATAAGACATGCTGCTGTAGGGTAAAAAGAATAATGTCAGTTTTCAAATTCTTCTGTATCATGGGATTTTGCGCTATGGGCTTGAAATGTACAACTATTGTCAGAAGGTCCTAGGCTCATCGGAAAAACAGACATTTGATGGATGTTTCTTCAGCTCTTTTCATTGCCAAGGCAGATAATTTTATGAAACAGTGACAATAGTGGTGCTCTAGAGATGAAATGCTTACGCACAGCTGTATTTAGAGCAGCATGTTAGTTTTAACCTAGAACTTGGCACTGCTTTTAAGTAAAAAAATAAATCTCATTAACGTAGTAAGTTGTGAAAGCAGAACAGGAAAGGTTGCACTTTAAACAAAGTAAATTTATTTTATTTGCTGTTTTTATGCCTCACATATGCAATTAAGCATAATAACTAAGGAGGTGTTTAGTGCCCATTCACTTTCTAGATTGTAATAATAGACTCATTAATTCTGTTCAGCTCAGATTCCTCTTTCCTATAATAGAGATGTTGATAATATCTTCCTCCGAATAAAATTATAAAATTAAATTAGTTATAGCTTATAAAGTTCTTAAAACAATGCTCAGCATAAATAATCAATTACATAACTACTGTTAATAGTTATTAGTTACTGTTAATAATAATTAAAGACTATTGTTAATGTTATTTTGCTGCTTATTGTTAAATAATTATTGTAAGATTTTTTTACCATTGTGTTTTGAGATTATATACATATTATTCTTGGAAAAACAAAATATATCAAAATGTTCAATAAATCTCATTTTCTTTCCTTATAAATTGTCATTCTCACAAATTGATAACTCCACCTCAGGTAGAATGTCTATTTATTATAGTAAACTAAGACATTTTGCATATGGATTTTATCTTTAGTATATCATACTTGTTCAATAACAAAATATTTCTTGTATCAATACTTAGCATATTTAATAAATCATTCATATTTTATTACTAAATTATACTTTAAATATATATGTTCAAGGTTTTTAAAAGAATTATCATTTTCATCCAATACTATCAAAATTTCCATTTATGAAATTTATGAAAAATTTGTGCTAATTGAAAGCAAAATAGAAATGTTAGATACATATTTTATGCCTGAGATGTCTTTTATAAATACAAAGATATTCAAAGTAGAGAAATTAGATAATTCACACAAAGTTAAGTATATTCTATAGCATACTATGTCACTCTTTTCCGAACACCTACAGTTTAATATATTTGAAACATATTTGCCTCCTATTACCTAAAGTGAATGTTCCAAATTTTTACTCCACAGTTTTTCATTCATCTGATGCCCTGAATATTTATAAAAATATTCTCACATCATATATCTCATAAATCACAGAGAGGTTGAGGGTAAAAGTTGTAAATTCAGAATAGCATAATAATGGAAATATGGATATGAGTAGAAGAATAAATATGATGTGAGGAGGTAGTACTCATTATAAGAAAAAAAACTTAAAATATTTATTGAAGGTGCTAGATAAATGAAAAAAATTGGAGGAAATAAAGCTTTAAAAAGGAATTAGTGGGGTGAAATTTCTGGGCTGTTTTTATAAACATGGTAAAGTTTATCTTCATAATAAGCAGAGTGGAAAATTTGGTGATACAATGGCAAAAATCCCATAAAAAGGCTAATTGATGAATATTTTGGACAGCCTGTAGAAAATTTAAGTATACTGATTTATTTTAGAGGTATAGAAATATTACTAAGGTAGTATGGGAAATTTCACATTGAAAGAGAAAGCAGTTAGTAAGCTTGTGTTGTTAAGCTAGCCAGCACCAGGAGAAACAGTTGCAAGGACAGATTTGCTATTCTATCCAAGAGAAAGGAACTTGGTATAAGCTTATTTAAGAACTTCTCTAAATTGTATCTTTCCATCTCTGATACTATAGAGTACTCTTCCCTAGAGTAAGCCCTCAGGCAGAGTTGGAGATAGTGGCAGCACCTGAAAGTTGTCAAGGACAACAGACTTTTGAAGGCCTTGGGACTATAGGTAGAGCACCTGCAGCATTGCCCAAAACAAAAAATACATACAAATTGTAAAACTGAAATCATAGCCCTGAGTTAATGTTTCCATTTATAAAGTAAAAGTTATTGCCTTTATCCAACAATTTATGACATTTGAATGATTTTTAAATAATTATTGCAGCAGACAAAAAAAATGAAGTGTCATATTTAAAGTTACCCTCATTTGAATGTTTGGACATAATACATTGCAGAATAAAAGCACTGGTTATTCCTATAAACTGAGAAATAATTTGCCATTCACTTTAGATTTAATTATGGATGACATGTGCAATTTATTAAATAAGTTTTGTCATTTTCCCTAATTACCTAATATTGAAGCTGCAGATGACAAAACTGGAGAGACAGGAAACCTTCCTTTGTTACCATTTAAATTAATTTAAAAAACCTTAAGATAGAATGACTGGAATTGTTCTTTAGTCACAAATGTTTAAACTGAGGAAGTGCTTAAGCAGAGACTATTTTATAAAGGCTAGCAATTGAAAAGAAGTACAATGATTAAATTCACTGTAAGCTTATGAATGTTTTTGCCCAGAGTAAAACAATCAACTAACTCAATTCAGAGGAAATGTAAAAGAGAATGAATACTAACAGTTTAAAATATTAATTTCTTTCACTGCAAAGTTAACAGTGCTGCTTTAAACTCTTATATTACAGTCCCAGTTGGTGGTTGATGATTCTGACAAGCAGAGATGCTATCTACTTAACAAAGCCCAGAGCTTTCAAGCTGTTATACAACAGTGGTTTTCTGATATGCTTGATATGAGTATAAGGTTTTATTCTAATAATGCTATCTTGAAACTCTGACACACCGTAGTCTTAGAAAAGAATATGACAACCTCTGGGTCCACTGAGAATCACATTGTTTAAAATGCTAAATATTAATGACTATTGGAGAAATGGGAGGGTATTCAGATAGCTAAAGATTTCTAGGAATCATTTCCATACATTTTACATATATGTGTACATTATATATATATATATATATATATATATAATTTACTTCCATTGAATAGAATAATTTTCCATAAATCTTACTCTTCTATTGTGATTATCAAGTATGACAGATAAGGGACTAACATTTGTTACAAGAGCTGTAAGCATCCTGCAGGCATCTTAATTTTTTAAAATTCATCTTTTTTTTTACTGGCAGATCTTCTTTTCTTAATATTTTTTATCAAATGTAATTTAGTATTTTAATTAGAAACCAAATTCAGGTCCTCCCTAAAATCAAAGTTATGAGGAAATGATTTGGTTTGGTAAGAGCATTCAAGGGGGCTAGATCCTATAATTTCAATACACAAACAGCAATGTAAACTTTTACCTCAATAAAAAAGAAAAAGAAACTGTAATCAATATTAGAAAACTTTAGCAATATCATATCAAGAGTATCTCTATCATGGACATGTGAAAAGAAGGCTCAAAACTGAAAGTAAATGTGATAAGTTCAAGAAGGACTTTGAGGGTTGATCAAGGGAAAAACATGACCCTGAGAAGGCCAAGATTCACTGTAAGCTTTACTGAATAGCTACTTGGACAGGACTGCCTGAGAGATTCATTCACAGCAGCGTAGGATCCAGAGGCAACAGTGCCGAATCCTGGTCTAGAAATAGAAATTGCCAAGGGAGTTCCCGTGGGAGAGGGGGTTTGGCCAGGAAACTTGTAAATCTAAATGATGTTGCTTAGCAGCAAGGTAACCTCAAAATCAGAGTTCCCAGGAAAGGACAGTAGCATTTGAGGGTCACAGAGTACAGGTTTTTCATTTTTTGTTTTTGTTTTTGTTTTCTACAACTAGCATTTGTCAGGTGAAATTGCACATGGTATGGAAAACAGACAGGATTTAAATGACTAAAAAGTGGCTGATTTAGGCATTATTTCAAGTAATTTGATATTTAAGAATTTGAGTTTTGTTTCAGCAGCCATTATGCTAAGAAATGAGCCTACCCTGCCATGAAGAAACAAATAATGTGATCCATAAACAGACACCATCTTTGGCTTAGTTATGTAGCATGTTTTGGACTGGCTTCCTCTTGTTTCATAAACAACTTTGTGCGTATGGTTCCTTCAACATGGTTATCTATTTTTTCTTTAACTTTCTTTAATTATCATTTTGTACCCCATACACACTCTGCTTCTATTGACTAAAAAATGTTTGTGTGTTTCCACATAGCAAGTATATTCTTATATGTGATAGCGCTCACTTTCTTCTCATATACACATACAAATATCACATATCCTTTTCATTTTTAACTAGTTCTTCATCTGACATCACATAAAATGTTGAAACTAGAATGCTCTTTATTGTCCCAAGTGAGTGTAGTAGACCAAGGTCTTTATTTGCATTCATCAGTCTATAGGTGTGGTCTTGCCTGAGAAATGTGTGTGATAATGAAGTCCAGTAAAAGAAGCTGAGACAATAAACATTCAGGTAAAGGTGTCATTTTGGATTAGTTTTGTAACCTTTGGGTAGATACCTAGCAGTGGGATTGCTGTATCGAATGGGAGTTCCATTTTCAATAGTTTAAATGTCCTCCACACAGCTTTCCATAGTGGCTGGACCAGTTTGCATTCTCACCAGGATGCATAAGTGTCCCTTTCTCTCCACATGCACACTAACACCTGTTGTTGACTTTTCTTTTCTTTTTCTTTTTTTTTTTGCAATAGCCAGGATATGGAAGCAAACCAAATGCCCCCAAATAGAGGAATGATACAAAAAACTGACATATGTACATGAAGGAATATTATTCATCAATCATAAAAGACAAATGTGTCATTGGTGGCAACATGGATGGAGGTAGAAGGAATCTTGCTAGCAGAAATAATCCAGAATGTAAAAGAGAAATACTGGATGGTCTTACTTATATGAGGGATAAAGGGAAAACAACTAGACAAGAAAAATTTAAAACTAACTCTCAGCAAAATTGAAGCATGGAGCATGAAAAGGGGAGGGGGGAAGCGGGACTGGGAGGGGTACAAAATATTAAGACAATGGCTCACTGATTCAGGGGTCATAAGGTGGTAGGAGAACCCCAGGATAAATAATAACAATGTTAAAACAACAACAACAAAGAAAGAAAAGCTGAAACAATTCCCAGAGATGAACGATTGAGGCATATAATTCCTTTGCTCCTGCAGTAGGATCTGGGTAGCATGTTGTACAGTATAACACACAACATATCTCTTAAAAAACAAATCTGGAAGGAAGTTAATTTTCTATGCAGCAGCCATTTACCACCATTTTCTTTGCTAATAGCTCAATTTAGTTGAAATCACTCCAGCAGTTCCTTAAGTTAGGGAGCCTGCTTATATCTTTAGATCCCAGACTGAGTGAAAGAAGCGTCATTTGTATAAAACAGCCCCTTACCACTGGGGTTTTTGGAGAGAATAAAATTCTAATGCGTTGACATATGTTTTATGTAATTAGCTTTTCTCGTATGTATTTGAAATGGTACTATGTACTGTCCTTGAGAAAACAGAAAAAGAGTGCTGTGTTTATCTTTATTTTATCCTGTAAGAACTGATTGGAAAAGGCTGAACCAACCATGAGATCTCACTAGATAATTCATATAAGTTCCAATGATGTAATTCTAGTCAATGAAAAAATGGGAAGAATTTTCTTAGATTTCTTGGAATTTTGTTTGCTTGTTTGTTTGTTTAAATAAGTCAAAGCAAGGATGTTTTCAGATTTACTTCCATTCACTACTAAATAAATATAAATTCCTGTCTTGTTTGAAGTTGAAAACATGTTGAGAATAATACAGAAAAAAGGAAAGAAAACAAAACAAATCCTTGAAGATTTCCCTTACCATAGAAATTAACTGTGGCTGAATGTGCCCTATTAACATGTTTGAGGTAATAAAGCTCTCCTATTTAAACACAGGAATATCTTCCCCTATATTTAAAGTAAAGAGTATCTTAATTGTCACAATAATTAAAAACTTAAGTATATATGACCTAAAGTCTGTTCATTTTCCATTATAAATGCTTTCTTTTAAGTGAACCCATTGCTAAAATAACCCTGACAATATTATATACATATATAAATATATATAAATAACCCTTTTAAACGAACCCATTGCTAAAATAAACCTGACAATATTATATATATAAATAAATAACCCTGACATTATATATATATATATAATAGTTTATTCTTCTAAACTAGGGTTCTCCCCATCATCTATCACCACTACCATAGTGGTGATACCCATATACACCACTACCATAGTGGTGATACCCATAGTCCTCCACTGGTGATACCCATAGTCCTCACCACCACAGTCCATTTTCCTTCCTTTCCTCTTAATTTTCATTTCATGCCCATTCTCTCCTCCCTTTGGATGTTCCAGTTATTCAGTCAGTTTTCAAGTGTTACAATTTAAGGTTGTCTTTGGTTATTCATTTGATTTTTCTATATCCCACATATTCTGAGAAATTTCTAGCTTTCTAAAATTTATATTTGGGGTTCAGGAAGAAGGATACTTACTGATGAATATTGTAGAAATTATGACCAAGAATTTTCACATGTGATTAAACTTCTACTTCAAATATCAACAAATCCAAATCCAAGAAACAACATGAAGAAAACCACATCTATCTAGGCAATAGATACTATTACTGAAATGTCTTTAAAAAGAAATAATGTTAAGAGCAACTAGAGAAAAAAGACAAATTATGTACAGAATATTAAGCATGATCACAGTAACTCAATGAGAATAATGGAAGAGTCCCTAAAATGTGAAGCAAATTATTTAAAATATTGTCCTGGGAGTTGCATGGAATGATGATTCTAAGGCAATCTGCAATTTCTTTAGTGTGTTTGACCTCTAATATTTTTTTTTCTTAAAATCACATTTTTTTGGTATGCTGCTTAGTATAGTCCTTAGCGTGTTAATTGTAGTTGTCTTAAATTATTGATTTGATTTATTATAGCATATTGCTATATCTGAGTCTGTTTCTCATGCTTAGTCTCGTTCCTCAAAGTATACTATTTTCCTTGTATTGTTCTCATGATAGCCACACATTGTGTGATTTGTAAAAGGAGCTATGTAATTAGGGCTTTTGTGATGGGATCTTAAGATTTTAGAGGAGAGGAATCATTTTATGTCTAAGACTAGATTTTAAGTCTCGCAAAGAGATTGTGAACTTTACTTGTGAATCTAAAATCTTCACCTTAGGTAAAACAAGATCATTAAAGTTGGATAGATTTGGTTATTTCTCTTCCTCCACATGGAAATTTAGAGTTCGTTCAAGTTAGGTATTTCCCTACTTAGTCACTTAATTTCCAATAAAATGCAAGCAGTTCAGACTGTGCTTAGATAAACTTCATCTGAGAGCACACCTTGTAAAAAGAGCAGAATGCTCAGGAATCTTTTTAAAAGGTTGCTTTTCTCCTTTCCCTTCCAGAAACATGAAGAATTTTTCTCAGGTATTTACAAAGAATGTAGGTAGACTTCCAAGAATTAAAATTCATAAAAATATGAGTGTTCTTATATGACCAATTTCCTGAAATATTTAGTTCATGGGTTTGTTCACAGAAGTTCCAAATGATTTGTCCATTACATTACAGATTTTCCTGCTCCAGCACTGATTGCTACACAGTTCAACTCATGGATTTCTACTCTGGTAAGTTGTTGTTTTTATTTGTCAGTTTTATCTCTTCAACTTTGGAAGCAGAGATGGTAGGAAGAGTTGATTTTTCAGTTTATTCAGTTTTTCAGTTGTGTTGACTTTCAACCTTATTATGTGTCAGATACCACAGACCTCCTTTTGTTAAACTAATATAGTATACATAAATCCTCACTGTTTTCTAGAAGAACTATAATTAAAAGCTACCAGAATCTCAATTTCCACTCTTTACGTGCACACCTCCCATAATGGGAGGAAATGTTTTCTATTCAGTATCACTATAAAGTAATCAAATTACTATGTTTAAACATTATTTTCCTCAATTACAGATAATAAAAACTTCTATTGGTACTTAAATTTGAAAGTTGGTATTTTAAGTCTTTTGCATAACTTCCCTAATGTATACTTTCTCATATAAAGAGTGATAGCTTATTAAGGTTTATGAAAGTGAATTGACCTTTCCAGTTCTATTATAGTTTAGTCATCATCACACTCCATTCAATTATAAATTCACTTAACATGATGAATATAAGAAATTTCAAGAGGTTTTATAAAAGCTAGCAAAATAGGTTGAAACAGTATTTGGTATACATATATGGAAGGGGCATGGCATGATTAAAAACTACTATGTATATTTTAATATTGTGTGTCTCTAGTGAACCTGGGGACTGGGCGCTGAAGTCCCAGACCTGGGACTTCAGGAAAGGAAGTATGCAGTTAAGTTTATTTGTGCAACAGACTTTTTATAAGAATTGAATAAAAAGGAAGGCTTTGAACCATGCTGCATACTCCATCAACTAGTTTGTTACGTCTGTACATTTGCTATCAGCCTATATGCTCAGCTCCCAAGGTGTTCAAGGATAGGTAAAAGGGAGTAGAGAATGAGGGCCAGCTTGACCAAGGAGACTGCAAACTAACACCTGGCAGACCTCCCTGGGAGAAACGGTATGCAGTTTCCTTATCACGAATATTCTCAGCGGTTTGGTCAGCCCTTCTGTGTTTTTTGGGTTATATCAAGGTCTTTATGCAACAGATACAAGGGAGATGAAAGAAATGTTATATTCATGAAGGAGGTGTGGGGGGGAAAGTATCCATGGTTTAGGAAATTATAGTAGGGAAGAGTGAATTGGGGAACACTGGGTGGGGTGTAAGGCATGTTTGCTTATGATATCTGCCCACAGTGAGTTTTCATAACATTGTAGAAAATGGACAAAGGATATCTTCTTAACTTATAATTTGACTAGACTTGACTATAAATACATTGCTAAGCAACTAACAAATTTTAAATGTCAAACATTTCTAGACTTTGACAACTGACAAGTAAAACAAAGTAAACAGGTCTCTAGGTAATAAGAAACAGACAACAATTATCACAGCTTTTATCATATAGGCAGTGAAATTACTCCATTTAACTAAAGATGTGGCCATGTTGTTTTTCTATGACATCTAAAAAAGAAAACATTTCATTTTTTATATATTAGAAGGAAAATATTTCTGAATAATTAAATCCTCACAGAAACCCTTAGACCTGTGGAGATGCAAATGTGAAACCAAAGGTGATGAACTTAAAGGAGGGTTGGGATTTTAATTTCATGATCCATGTTATTCTTATCATTTTTTTTCCTTTGGTTTTTTGCTAAAATGAAATCTTATATTGTTTCCTGACAGTGATATGAACTTCTGAAGAGCTACTAGGGTAAATTGTTTTAAAATGCAAAATTTCAATATTTGAAGTATTGGATTTAAACTAGGAATTTTTTATTTATTTTGTTATTTTGGATAAGTAACCCTCCCAAAACAATATTTACTTCATGAGGTGCATGAGAGAATTAAATAATGCATATTAAGGTAGAAAATATTTGGGTTCTTGAATTGTAGCTACTTATTGTATAGTAGTCATTGAGGTTTTATTTGGCTATGTTGATGGTAGAGGTTGAGTTTGTAGGAGTTGTGAGGCTATTGGAACATGACTTTGGTGACATTTTTGACAGGTAATGTTTTGGTAGCTACAGTCATTACCATGTTGAGTTGAGAGATCAGTTCAAGTGACAGGGGAAATAATGTGGGCCAATTATTCTAAAAGTAAAAATTATTCAATTTTTCTAGGTCCCTGGGATGCAGTTAGGGGTCTGCAAGACCAAAATTATTTTATAACAGTTTCTAGCTAATAATTCTAAAACATGCCATTCCCATTTTGTGTGTGTAAATTTTTGCATTTGTAGTGCAACAATGATTTTAGGTAGGACTGACAATTACTTAGCACAAATGAAACACTACCACGATTGTAAAATAGCAGTCATTACATTTTAAACTGTCATTCACTTGCAGAACAATAGTTTTCTCAAGAATATTTTGCTGAAACAGTAGAATGATTAACTTTATCTTGAATGTTGGCCTTTTCCCCCCTTAATATTCTCTGTGATACAATGAAAATATAAAATAGATTTTATTGCTATGCAGTAAATTAAATGATTGTCTTGAGAACAAAACATTTATGTAATTGTGTGATTTACCAGCTGAACTAGCTGATTTTTTTTCATGAAATGTCACTGATATTTTATAGAAAAATTGACAGACTTACTGGTATTCAGAATGAACATTTGGCAGACTAAAAACTTTGATATGAATCTTTCTCTGGAAGAAGGAAAAAAAATCTCTATTTGTTGCCAATGATAAAATTTGACTTTGAAAAAAAAGATTTTTGGAAAACTCACCTCATACCAAGAGCTGGATAGTTTTTCAATGCTTGAAAGCTTTCATATTGAGCTCAGTAGTGTTATTAATAAATGTGAATGTTTTGATATTGAATCTTATAAAATGTCAATATTTAAAAGATTTTAATATCAGTATTTCATTATAGCCCCCAAATCAAATTTTAATTTTACAAAATAAACCAGGAGTAAATATCCATTTAAAATGCAAGTAGACTGGTGGATTTTAAAGTAACTGAAAAATTTACAAAAAATGATTTCAGATTTCAATGTACAATTCTACGTGAAAAGGTTTGAGTTTAAATGTAGTGTCAGACTAAAATAATTACAGTTTTAAATGGAGTATGAAAATTTCCTTTTTATATTCAAACTATATTTCTTTGTGAAACCATTTTCTTTTTTGTGATTCAATCAAGACAACAGAAGATCCTATTAAAATCAAAGATATGATTCCATCTGAGTTGTATTATACCAGAAATTGAAGATTTTCAAAAATTGTAAAATAATTCTATCCCTGCACTTAACATTATTTTATAAACTTATTTTTTCACATGAGTTTTCATTTTTCTAACATGTGATCTCATGTTTTGAATCACTTTTGAGTATTTAAATTTTCTGTTTATTTTTCCTTTGCTTAATATGTTCATTTTATCACTTCACTTATAATTTTCAATATGTCCCAAATATTGATAGTTATTACACAAATATATATATGTCTATATGTTTATATACATATAAACAAAGATATATACATATATGTATATACATTTATATACATATATGTATACATATATATATAAATAAAATGCATAGTCACTACCCAAATGAATACCAGAAGCTAAAAAGAGAGAGGAAATGTTACTAATTAATAAGTAGTGGGTTTGTATTTGAGGTAATGAAAATTCTCTAACAGCTAGTGATAATGATTGTGCAACATTATGAGTGCACTAAAAATCATCAATAGTAAATGTTATGTACATTGTGTTAAAATAAAAATAAATTTTCAATAATACAAGGTAATAATCTGTTTAGAAAACCTGGATCAGTTCCCAAGCCCCTCTCCACCCACAACTCAAGTTTTTGCTTTTCTTCCTTGGGGGAAGGGGAAAGTACATTAATGGGACAAACAGTAGTATTTTTGAAACTTGTTTTGATAATTATTTGAAAATACAAAGTGAAAAAGAAATGAAAGTGCCCAGGTACCTCAATTTGTCTATTGAATTTGTTCAAGTGATAAAGTCAGTTTAGTGTAACATAAAATTCTGTCAAATTACTCTTAATATTAGATTTTCAATCTTTCTAAAGATAGTAACATCAGCAATGAGGAATGTCACTCCAACAAATGGAAGTTCTTAAAAGTATAGATAAAATGTAAAGCATTCTATATGTAGTTTTCCAAAACATGGGAAAATCTACAAGAGTATATACCATCTGAAGAATTCTTCTACAAAATTTTATGTTATGGATATTAAAATAGTTTAATATAATTGGCAAGAACATAAAATGCAATATTGTTGAAAATGGTAAAAGAGAGAAACCATTGGACTTCTAATCACAAGATTTTTCTGAACACTATTTAAGAGGGGATTGTTGTGCCATATTGATTTATTAATATATATTAGATAAAATTTATATTTTTCTTTAATGAACATGTTACTTTAGAGAGCCTAAACACAATTAATTGTCTTGGGAAAACACTTTAAAAAATGAGTAAATATATTTATTTAGAGAATGCAAGAAAATATTAAGCATCTTTTAGAAGGTATTCTAGAAATATTTTCTAACATAGTGTTTCTCTAGTGAAATTATTGAAAAATATTTTTAAAATTCAGTATTTGACTATGTAGCTTAATAGAAAAAAAAAGAAAAAAAGGACTAGTTCTTCCTATGCCCTTCACAGAGCTGCATTGAATTTTTATTTGCCTTTTATGTCAATCTATTCAACTTCAGCATGTCACTATCAAGCTGCATATGTATTTATGTGGATCTTGTAGAAAGCAGCATGCAAAAAGAAGCATAAATTTAAAGGATAGGAATACTAGACTAAATGTTGAATTATGTTTAAGACATTTTCTATATGACAGTTATGTAGTACTTTCTCTACTGCCGAAGAACTCTATGACTATTCTAAACATTCAATTATTTTCCATGAATTCAAAAGATTGAATGTTCTTCACTTTAAACTATTCTCAAGGAAACTGAAGTATTAAATTGATAAAAGAATGGTTTATGGTTATCTCTAGAGTATAGGAGTAGAGGAATATTTAATATGATTTAAGAAAACTATATTGACAGATAAATGAAAAGAGCCTTGATTAATGTATTCTATACACAATGTATTCAGTGAGAAATAGAACATCCTTGACTACTCAAAAGAAATTAAATTATAGATATATAAATCATCTATCTATCTATCTATCTATCTATCTATCTATCTATCTATCTATCTATCTATCTATCTATCTATCTATCTATCTATCTATCATCTATCTATCTATCTATCTATCTATCTATCTATCTATCTATCTATCTATCTATCTATCTATCTATCTATCTATCTATCTATCTATCTATCTATCTATCTATCATCTATCTATCATTATTTCATTGTGGCTAATGTGTATGAAGGCCTAAGAAGAAGTATCTCCATTGGATAACCAATACCTTTTGTTAAAGATATTCCTAGGAAATTTTGCAAGACTTCACTTGAATTTACTTAAGTTTTATCTCAGCTGGCAATTTTAAGGAGCAAACTTTTCCTTGACCCTGAAATATTCCCTGTAAATGTTTGTTGTATGCCCTGTTTGTACTCCAGGGATCCTCTGGGATCTAGTTATTTGCAATAACTCACATTGTCATGTCCTCTCTGCCACTGTGATTATGAGGGAATAAAACCCCAATTCATGTGATGTTCTCAGGAGAAATACCTTTTCTTGAAGAACTTCCATGCAAAAAATGATTTGGAGATTACCTTTTCCCAGAAGACTGATCAACTTACTCATGTCAATTCAAGAATCAAGCTTCCTTTAAAGGGAGAAAACTACAGTATAATAATGTACATTCCACTCAATTTCTCCCAAATCATTATAAGGTTAAAAAGTAGCTAAGACCACATTTGTGAAAAAGTCCCCCACCTCCCTATAATGACATGATTTGGATTTTATTTTTAATAAGTTGGAAGTCAATTCAAATTTACTAGTGGAAAAAGTACATGATAGTAATAGTTTTAAAGTATCTAAGATTAGGAAATGGTGAAAGCACAGAGTATTGCCTAGGTTGTTGTATGATCATTGTATGTGATAAAGGCTTGGACAGGGTGTTATTCAAGGAAATAATCAAAACTGACATAGTTTGTTGAATAGTTATATAACAGATATATATTTACAGGGTATCTTTAAATTTTGACATGAATAATTAGTATATATTTGTTTACTTAGATAGAAAAAATGAATGAAATTTAAATTATCTAAAAACTGTAAAGGAAGATTTTACATATTAAGTTCAACTTTTAAATGATTAACCCATATTGGGGTTATGTATTTACAAAAGTTTGTGCTAGGCTTTTCAAACCTTGATATTGAATGAAAGCATCAAAAAAAGATAATGTTTTTAGTAACAAATATCAAAATTTAGGGACTTATCACTTAGGTACCCTAGAATGCTTTTTCCTGCAAATATGAAGAAAGGCAGAAAGGAAAGCTGAGAACAGTGATAAGTATGATGTTAGAGAAAAAGTTTTAAAAAGAGGAAAAACAAAAAAATGAAATGTGTTGGAGAAACTATGTCAAATTCACAAAGTAAATATAAATATTAGATGTTGCAATACAAAAAGCATTGATATTTGCAATGCAAAATAATTTTCATGAAATATTACAAATAAATGCTTTTTGGAGTGGAATATTGGGGAACTGGAAGGAAAAATTTGTGTTGAGATATTTCTTTGGAGGAAACTTGGTTTAAGGGAAACAAAGAAGGATCTAAAAGGAAATGTGTGGACAAAATATTTTGTTTTTATTTTAGTTGTGCTTTGTTTACAATGAATGACATTTTATTATGTTTGTTTACTTATAAATTAAAGGGGAAAATTGATGTAGGTGAGACAGAATAGAGAAAAACTAAAATGCTAAAGTACAAATGTTGATGTAATATAGCAGAATGTGAAAGGGGAAAGCAGAGTATATTCATTTCTACAAACATTGTTATTATACTACTCTTGCCCTTTACTATATTAGATGGTATTATTACTACCTTTAATAATTATTTAATAAATATGTTAATCTGCATACTTATCTTTCTTGTGATAGTCCTTTGTATTTTGGTGGTGCCTCCATAATATGTATTTATTATATATTATACATGTATATTATATATATATATATAGTTTGTTTGTTTTTTCTAAATGAACTTACTGTTCTTTGTGACATCTCTTAGTATGGGTCTGTTCAAGGAAAAATCTTTCATCCTTTTGTCTCAGAATAGAGCTAACTAAAAGAAACATTGCTGAAGGAGACATAGAAAATATGCTGCATGTTGAAAAACATCTACAAGATTCATCTTGCACACAAATTCTGCATTTAGAAGTCATATATTATAAATTAGTGTGTGTGTTTACTTGTGTGTTTATAATATACACAACATATGTGCTGATAATATATAGTTAATATGAAATCTTATAAAAATCTCATATGATCATGTATTATGGTACATACCTTCTCATAAGAAACAAACTTGAACCTGTGACAAGTGGATATTAGAAAAATCATATACTTTAAAAAATCACTAGGTGCAAAAATGCATCTGGTAAAAATTCACCATTCATTTCATGCTGTAAACATTCAGCGAGTTCTATATAAATTAAAATACCCAAACTAATAAATGATTACCTAAAAATAGCACAAAAGAGTATACAGTATTAAACATTTAAGTCACAAGTAATTAAGATGATAATTCATGGGTGATAAGGTGATGGGAGAACATTGGGCTAGACTAATGACGTAAAATGTGTGTGTGTGTACACATTCAATTTAAAAAATAAAATTTACAAAAATGTAAGTCACTCTCTTAGAGAAATATATACAGATTTTATTACAAAATTTCAAAAGGGCTGAATAATTATTCAGAGATTTCATTAAACAGATTCAAAATGGTCATGGGTTCATATACCTCGCTTGCATTAGTGATCAAGGAAATGAATTTCAAAAGCAAATCAAATCCAATTCCAAACCATTATACATCAAAACCATTAGATAACCTTTAGAATGAATATAATGAGAGAAATGATGGCACAAAAACAGGATGTAGAACAACTCAAATACACATTGGGTGTGAGATTTTTAATTTAGAAAACTTTTAAATTCTCTACTTAAAATACAAAGTGTATAGCCTATAACCTATCAATTTCACATGTGAGAATTTTTTTAAAAAGTTAGTCTAACACTCACTAAAACACCAAAATAATAATGTTCATAGTTTTATTCATAATATCCAAGAGCAAAAATAAATTATGCCTGAAAATATATGATAAATACAATAAATTAATACCTAGTATATTGTACATATAAGGGAATACTATACAGCAAATATCAAAAATGTGTATAAAATACAGCAGAAAAATAAACTCATATTTATGATGCTGAGCAAATGAGACATAGACAATAGAGGTTTTTTTTATGCTCAATATTTCCATTTATATATAGTCCAAATCTGGCAAAAATTATTCGGCTGTTAGTAATTAGACTAGTAAATATTTTAGGATTATTGATAGGGAAGTGTTGCTTTAGGATTGCTAATTTTAGTCATAAATTTGGTATAGAATTCTTATTTCAATATATGCTTAAAATTCATTAATCTTTAGACTTTAAAGTATGCAAATGATAAACAATTAAAGTAAGGTGTTATTTGCACTTTCATTTTTTTTCTCTACAACACTCATTATATCTGAAAGCAGGTATGTTTTCGGTAAAGAAAATTATACATTCATCTTTTTATTTATTAATTGCATATGTGTGTATATATACATATATATGTACATATATAAAAATTACATCATTGTCTACCCTGAGGTTCTCTTATCTCCTTATCACTTGTTCACCATCTTAATCTTTTGTGCCCTCCACTTCCCCCATTCTCTCCCTCCTCCCCCTCTTTTATTCTATGCTTTAGTTCTGTTTGTAACTTAAAATTTTTCTTATCCGTTTGTATGTTGTTTTCCTATATCCCTTCTATAAGTGAGGTCATCCCATATTTCTCTTTTTTTTCTGGCTTATTTCTGCTAACATGATTCCTTCTAGTTTTATCCATGGTGCTACAAATGATATGGTTGTCTTCTTTAATGCATAATATTCCATTGTGTACATATACCACATCTTTTTCAGCCATTCATTAGTTTTAGGGCATTTGGTTTGTTTCCATATCTTGGCAATGGTAAACAGTGCTGCAATAAACATGCATGTACAGGTGTCCTTTTGAATTAGTGATTTTGTGTCCTTTTTTGGTAGATTCCCAGTAGTGGGATTGTTGGGTCAAATGGTAGTTCCACTATCAGTTGTTTGAGGTTCTTCTACACAGCCTTCCATAATGGCTGGACCAGTGTGCATTCCCATAGCAGTGTAAAAATGTTCCTTTTTCTCCACGTGTGCACCAACACTTGTTGTTGCTTGTGTTTTGTTTTGTTTTGTTTTTTTTATGGACCATGATGTCTCATTATGATTTTGATTTACATTTCCCTGAATATTAGTGATGTGGAACATTTTTTCATATGCCTTGGCCATCTGTATTTCCTCTTTGGAGAGGTGTCTATTAGTTCTCCCCATTTTTTAACTTGGCTTTTGGCTTTATTTTTGTTATGTTGTGTGAGTTTAGAAAATGTACTTTTAAATGAATGGACAGAAATGTTCTATTTCTGTTTATTTGAGATGCAACAGCTCTGTTGTTCTCCCTCCCCCCCCCCAAAAAAAAAACCCTTCCTTTAAAACTCTATTGTTTATCTACACATCTGTTCCTAAATAAATATAAATAATTCACAAATGTATGATTTCAAACAACACAGGCATTAAGGTAACAGCAAGGTTCTAATAGAAGCATAGAAGCATAGAAGTGAATGAATATAAGCTGGATTATCCTTGGTATATCTTTGCTAGTATATTTCATGACAAATAAGTCCCATTTAATCCTTAAATCTGGGACTTCAAATCCTAGAAAAGTCATAACTTTATAACGTGAGTTAAAAGATAATGTAGCTTAATCAATAATTGTACAAACAATATTGACAATATTGTACTGACAATATTTTGAATAAGAATAATAAATGTTAGTATCCAGGATCCCAGGAATGACTTGCTAGGATGTCTGAGATATGGGTGTATTTTAAAAGTTGCAATGAAAAATTTTGTATTTAGTTTTTCACCCCTGGTTGTTGAATTTTTGATGTCCCTTCCACACAACTAGAAGACTGCTTTGCACTAATTAGAAAGGACATATTTGCACCTCTATGTTCATAATAACATTATTCACAATTATAAAGACTTAGAATCAACCTAAATGCTCATAGACAAATGATTGGTTAAAGGACTTATATTATAATATACTCAATAGGATAATGCTTAGCTATAGGAAATGATGACATATTGCCTTTTATAACAATTTAGAATTTGAGTTGACTACATTAATGGAAATAAATCAGAAAATGAATATAAACAAACAAGGCAAGCAAACTTGCAAGAGAAAGTTAAATTATCTCTCAGGCTCTAAAAACCTAGTGGGTATCAGCAGGGAAGGAGAATGAGGTTATAGAAATGAGTTGAGGGGGTAAACTTGGTGATGTGATGGACTTTTGTGGTAGGTAGGTGAAGTATATCCATACATTGAAGTATGACGTTGTAAGGCAGGGCACGGTGGCTCGTGCCTGTAAGCTTCCACCTATGAAGCGGCTGGGGCTAGGGATCGTGGTTCGAGTGCCGCCTAGGGCCCGTAGTGAGACCTAGTTCCAAAAAAAGAGCTGGGCGTGGTGGCGCAAGCCATAATCCCAGCTACCTGGGAAGCTGAGGCTGGGGATTGCTTGAGTCTGTGGTATCCCGGGCAACGGGAGCCTGCGGTTCCACGGGCAAAAATAGACAAGTATTAAGTTGTACTCCCCAATTATATAGTTTGTTAAACCAATGCTTAAACCATTAAACTTTAATTTAAAATTTTTGGATTTTGTAGTTGTCGATTAAATAATCTCACTTTACTACATGCATAGCATCACAATGAAAAAATACTCTATAAACTGTAATTAAGAAACAATGTTTTCAAGGAACACATACTTTTCTATATTCATATCCTTACTTATATTTTCTTTCATATCACAAATATTAACTGATTAGCTCATTAATTAATTACTCATGTGACACATATCAAAACTTTGAGTCATCTATCGCCTACTCTACATGCTGATAAATAAGGTTTATTAAATTAAATAAAATTGCAAATGAAGATACAATAGACTTGTTATGGTGGATGTATGCACTTTAACATAGGTCTCTATGCCCTTCACTCACCTTCAAAAGCTTTTCACTTTCAGAACTTCTAGATTTATTTGAAAGGTGAATTTTCTTGGGGTTATATTGTATCAAGAAAAAAAAGCTATCTCACTTCATATCAAACTCTAAAAATATTTCCCATTAGTCTTTTAGTTTCTCACCCCAGAATCTCTCCCTTACATGTAAACACCTCAATTTCCATTTCTTATCTTTCATATTCTATATCTACTAAATTGCAGAAGATTCTTTTACCTTGTGAATATAATTTCAAAAAAAGTCTGCATGGCAGAATAAAGAACTACTATTGCTTCATAAGCAAAGCTCTCATGAATTTCACCTTCCAAGATTATAACATTAGTAAAATTGATGACAGGCTACACTATTAACCTATTAATTACTCTAATAAACTAATACTAATTCTGTATTTTGTACCTTATTTGTACAAAAGTTGAAAACTTGAAAGATTTTCCTTTGCTAAGGAAAAATAAAATTCATATTACTACATTTATCACAAAACAAATCAGCAAAATTACACATCAGATTTTTTCTCATCCTTGTTTTCACATCCCTATCAGAATTACTTTTGTGAGTTACCCGTCTGTCAAGTCTACTTACAAATAACAGAAAATAGCTTCATATTTTGGTCTCACTTCATAGAAGACTAGCTAAAATATACATACACATGCATTTATGTATCACTGCAAATATTAGTGTATAAATATTTGTATATGTGTATATATTTTTTATTGTTTTCCAGTTCTTGTGAATTATAACAAACTTCTAGTTTATAGTATAGTTTATACTAGTTTATAGTATAGGCATATAGTTTAATATGCCTCTCATATTAATTGTACACAGACATATATTTTATAAAATGCTTTTTTATTACACATGTATATTCCATAGTATATTGATAAATCAGGAGGGAAAAAGCATCAGTTCTTTTCCTCTCATCTTTGTGTTTATTTGTTATTTTATAAAGTGTCAGGTAGGAACAAGTTTAATTATTTATCATCATCTCCCTTCTTGTAAGAGCATTTTATATCCTCTACTTTAAAATCTCAATATTTATGGATTTTTTCTTTAAATATATTTAGAAGAATAGTTCCTATTGAATAATTAAGATAACTTTTTCAAGGTTGATAGATGAGTGTTCTTAAATTTGAAATCTATTTGGAACATTCAAACAGATTGTATGGAAAATTTTGAAAAAAGAAGAGTAACATAAGGAGATCTTGCCCTGCCAGATAGTAAGATATATTAAAAATGTTTAAGTATATTAATATATATTAAATATATTACAAAGCAATTAAACTAAATGCCGTTAATTCCAACTGTGTAACCATCTGGAAAAAGAAAGCTTTTTCTTCATAGCTTTTTGATCCTTTATTGCATGTTCAAGTGTAAATGTATATATACATATAGAAAAATAATGTTGATGTACTTTACATATTATTTGGCCATATGGTTTTCATACATTATTTGTTACTTAAATACTAATTTATATTTCTGAAACTTTATCTGATGTAAAGATTAAACCTATAGTAATAAATTTGACACACTAATAAATACCATAGGTATAGGAAACATATATATTAATTGGAAAAAGTACTGATAAAGTATACAGCAAATACTTTATATATTTAATATGATAGTCATTCTTTCAAAAGAGCAACAAGAATGCTACAGTAGTTAATTAGGAAAATTACACTGGAAAATAGAAAATAGTTTACTAAAGTTTCTAAAATACATAAAAATTTTAAAAACATCCTAATTTATTCATGTTAAAAGGAATTTAATATAAAAATAATTCTCTTGCCATAAATATATGGGTATATTTCTGGGCATTCAATTCATTCCACTGAACAGTGTTTCTGTTTTTTTCAGGGCTATATTGTTTTGATTATTATAGCTTTGATGTATACTTTAAAATGTGGGAGTGTGCACTACCATTCTTCTTTTGATTTTGGTCAATATTGTTTTGGATATAGTGGTTTCCATGGTTCCATGTTATTTCAGTAATATTTATTATTTTATTTGATGAATGATATTGGAGCCTTGATAAGAAATGCATTGAATCAGAATATTGCTTTTGGGTAGGATTGCCATTAAGAATGCTAATTCTTTCACTCCATGTGCAGGTAATATCTTTCTATTATTTGTGTTGTATGACTATGTATTCTTCTATTACTTTGAATAATGTCATACTTTTCATTGTCTTTCACTTGCCTTGTTAAATTTACTCCTAGTTATTTAATTATTTTGTTCCATTGTAATTGAAATTGCTTCCTTGATTTAATACTGTCATTGTTTTCATGTGGAAACAATTGATTTTTATAAATTAATTTTTTTACTCTGCTGGTTTACTGAATTGATATTTAATTTCAATCAGTTTTGTATTAGATGCTTTATAATTTTCTTTGTATACCATTACAAATTTGAAAATCATGATAGTTCTATGATAAACGAGCTAAGAATGTACATTGGAAAGAGATGAGTTTCTTCAAGAAATGGTGTTGGGAAAACTGACCAATAACCTGCAAAAATAAACAATCTATATCACAATCTTACAATCTTGAATAAATATTAATTCAAAATTTGTTGAACACTTGTGTATAAGATCTCAAAACTTAAAACACCCTGAAGAGAGGTAAAGTTCTCCACTTCGTAGACTTCAGTGATGTCTTTGTGGCTTCTACTCAAATAGCAAGAAAAACAAAAGTATGTATAAACAAATGGGACTACATCCAACTAAAAAGTTTCTGCACAATGAAGGAAATTGTTAGTAAAAAAAAATAAATAAAAATCAGGAAGAACAGACTGCAAATGGGAGAAAATTTGTGTACACTAGGCATCTGACAAGTAACTGATATACATTATATTTAGATGATTTATGAAAATAAACAGAAAAGAATTCAATAAAAAATGTGAAGAAGAGTTACATAGACAAGACTTCAGAGAAGATATACAAAAACCAACAGTCACATAAAAAAATGTTTATCTCACTTATCATTAGGGAAATACAAATCAAAATCGCAGTGAGATTTAGTTCATACCTGTGAGAATGGCCAATATCAAAAAGACCAGAAATAATAACTGTTGGTGACAATGTGGATAAAAAGAAAACCTCAGACACTTTTGATGGAATGTACACTGGTTTAATGCCTATGTAAAGAATTATAGAGGTTTCTCAAACTGTTAAATATAGGCCTATCACTTGATCCAGCAATTCCATTTCTTCATATCTACCAAAAGAATTCTAAAACAATAATTCTTTTTGTGCTGTTTGTTTTCTCCAATTTTTAGTTATTTCTGGTTCTATTATTGTGATTTTTTATTGCACCTATATATATTATTTTTACATCATTCTATACCCAAGGATCTACCACAACCTTATAACCTGTGAACCATCATTTTAATGTTTTGTGCTTATTCCTCTCCGAAATTTACCCCTTTCCACTTCCCTTGTTCGATGCTTCTATTCTGATGACAGTTTATTAATTTTAAGCAAAAACAAAATTTTTAAGACATATATGCACTCCTGTGTTTATTATAATGCTATTTACAATTGCCAAGTTGTGGAAACATCCTAAGCACCCAAAGACAGAAGAATACACTAGAGAACCCTGTTTTATATAAATAATCGAATGCTACTCAATAAAATAAAGAATGAGCTATTATGATTTGTAACAACATGGAATCAACTCAAGGGGATAATGCTAAGAGAAATGTCAGAAATAGACAAATACTGGATGGTTTCACTGAAATGTGGAATATAGAAAGGTGTCAGAACACAACAGATAAACCTTAGAATTCTAACTTCAATTAGGATCACAAGACAAGAAGGGAGAGGGGAGAAGACATAGCAGTGAGGGAACAAAATGGAATATGATAAAGAGCTAATGGTGTCTTGGTAGTGGGTATATTAACATGACGTGAATCTGAGGGGGCGTGTTTCTCTATGGATCACATATAGTACTGGTTTATAAACCAGTATTATCTGAACAAACATAAATTTAAATTCATTTTTTATTATCAGAAAAGTATCTCACATGAAATTTATAAAGTATTTGCTGATTGAATAATATGTGAATTTGTAAGACGTTCTAATGTGTCTGTTCCTCTCCCTCTGTCATTTAAACTAGGATATAAAAAGTAGCTCCCCTTAAGTTGAGCTCTTACTCAACTTAGTTAAATTAGGAATTTTATAGTAATCACTGAGATGTTACTTTAATTCTGTTTAAGATTTGGGATAAGGGTAAGGTCATAGTTTCAACAGATTTACGAACTATTAGTAGATGAAACAAGAATTCCTTTCATTGACAAAGATGTTGAAAATTAATACCTTTGAAATCTAATACTAAATATTTTGGTTAAAATATCTTCAGCTTAACACTCTGTTTATCATCACACCATTGAAAATTAAATACATGGAAATGAACCTAACAAAATATATGAAAGACCTGTACAAAGAAAACTATAAAGCACTGTTAAAAGAGATAAAAGAAAACATAAAGAAATGGAAAAATATTCCCTGCTCATGGATCAGAACAATTAATATTATCAAAATGGCCATCCTACCAAAGGAAATCTGCAGATGCAATGCAATTCCAATAAAAATATCAATGGTATTCTTAAAAGAAATACAACAAACCTTACTGAAATTCATATGGAGCAATAAAAGACCTCAAATAGCCAATGTATTCTTGATTACAAGAAAAGAGAAAGAAGGAATTACTCCCCCGATTTCAAATTATATTAAAAAGTCATAATATTAAAACAGCATGGCATTGGGACAAAAATGAACACACTGACCAATGGAATAGAATCAAATGCCCAGATATAAAGCCACACATGTATGGTTAACTAATTTCCAACAAAGGGACAATAAACATACATTGGAACAAGAATAGTCACTCAACAAGTGGAGCTGGGAAAACTGGACTACTTATTGCAAAAAAAAGTAAATCTAGACCGTTCCCTCACACCCTGCACAAAATGGATAAAAGACTTGGAATTAAGACCTGAAACCATAAAATACATAGAGAGAATTATAGGCAAAATATTCTAATACTTATACCTCAGAAACCTCTTCCAGGACACATCTATAGACACTAAAAAATGAAGGAAAACAAACTATGGGCACTGCAGTACACCAAAAATCTTCTGTACAGCAAAAGAAGCTATAAGCAAAACAATGAGACATTCAACCAGATGGAAAAAAAAAAGCTCACTTTTCATACAAGTGATAAGGGTCTGATATGAAAGATCAATAAGGTATTCACACAACAAAAACATGAATAAATGCTCACTATCACTAATAATCAAGGAAATGCAAATCAAAACCACTATGAGATACCATCTTACACCAGTAAGGATGACCCATATCAAAAAAATAGGCAACAACAAGTGCTGATGTGGATGTGGAGATAAAGGAACACTTTTACACTGCAGGTATGATTGCAAACTGATTCAGCAACTATGGAAAGCTGTGTGGAGGACCCTCAAATTATTGAAAAAGGAACTACCATTTGATCTAGGAATCCCACTTCTGGATGTCTACCCAAAGGATACAAAAACAAAATTCAAAAGGACACCCATAGTCCTATGTTTATTGCAGTACTATTTTCAATTGCCAGGATATGGAAACAATCCAAATGCCCCCAATAGAGGATTGGATGAAAATAATGTAATTAATTAATTAATCAATTAATTAATTAAATCAGAACAATTTTTTGTATTCTTTTTAAAAAATTTCTTCCATAGATAAATGGTTTCTGGGATGCCTTCCCGGCCCACCCCCAACCCCTATGATCCCTCTGTTCACTCAGACTCCTCTCTCGTTGTTTGATGATTTATGTTCAGTCCATAGGTCTCTCTTCCTTTTCTGGGCTTGTGTGTATTTGACAGGTGAGGTACTGTGTTCCTGGTACACAGCATTCTGTGCTGGAGAATGGTAGTCTTAGTTTTGCGTTGGGCAGCCTGTCCGTGCTCGTTTGAGGTTTAACAAAGTTGCTGGCTGCCCGGTATATCCTTTGCCTCTTCACCCCGCAGCTCTGCCTTCTGGCTTGGGGCGGGGGGGGGGGGGGTTGCACTGAGTCCTTTTCTGTA
This sequence comes from Uropsilus gracilis, assembly GCA_004024945.1. Classification (NCBI taxonomy): domain Eukaryota; kingdom Metazoa; phylum Chordata; class Mammalia; order Eulipotyphla; family Talpidae; genus Uropsilus; species Uropsilus gracilis. The sequence continues at coordinate 86,003 of PVHY01002197.1, read as the reverse complement.
GTGAAGTTTCTCGGAGAGGGTAGGCATCCACTAGTGGCCTTTGTGGATGGTCTCCACTCTCTCCCTTTGCAGATTTGTTGTGGAGCCAATTCCCCAACTCTGTGGGCTTCCTCTCCCATGGTGTGGGGAGGGACTCCTTGCTTCCTTGGGTGACATATCCTGAAATGGGGTCTTGGTTCATCCATTCCTGACGAGTTTGTAGCACATTTTTGTGATAGGTCTTCATCATGGTTGTATCTCCAGTAAATCATTTTCTATGGTGATCCTTCTCCTGCGGCCTGCCCGGGTGGTACTGGCAGTATCATTATCTGGGCCCTCACACGTGCTATGTCTCTATTTGCAAAGTTTGTTTTACGTATTCCTCCTTAGGACTAAGTGGAGTGAGAGTGAACTGGCAATACCTCCCCCCCACCCTGGTTTCCCTGACCCTAAGTGGGTCTTTACTTGCCCATGCACCTGTTGAGTTGGGGGTCTCCCTGACCAGCCCCCGAAGTCCTCTTACCTGCCAGATTACTGGCAAAGGGTGCTGATGGGTGCACAATTGGTGCTGCTGCCAGCCGGGGGCCAGCTGGCAGCTGCGGGAGGATGCGATCAGGACACACACAGACCCCACAGGCCAAGCAGGCTGGAGCTTCCCAAGCCAGCACTTAGGCTGGATGTGTTAGATTTACACAGTGGAATATTATTAGTCAATTACAAGTGACAAAGCATTTGTAATAACATGGGTGGACCTAGAAGGAATTAGTGGGAATAAGTCAGAAAGAAACAGATAGAAACCAGATGGCCTCACTTATAGATGGAATATAGGGAAAACGAACAAAAGATCAAGAGAAAAGTCAAAACAAGCTAACAACCAAACTAAAGCATACAGCTAGGGGGCAAGGGTGGAATGGTTGGGGTGGGGATGAGCACAGAGGATCAGAATGGCACTTCACTGGTGATATGGTGGTGGGAGAACCCCAGGGAATACAATGATATAAAATATTTATATAAATAAATATATAAAAATATAAATAAAATCACTTAAAAAAAACTCAGGGTTAAAATAGAAAGTTCAAAGAGTTTTGTGGTATTAAACCATGTGACAGTGCACAAAATAATTTGTAAGTAATTAGGCAAGAGAAAAATCAAAGGTTAAGGCACTTAAGAAATGGCATTTTTATAAATTAGATAGTATATTCATTTTTTACAAACTTTTTAATTTGTCTTAAGGATATATAGTACTTAATTTGCCCAGAGACATTCAATATTTTGGTAATATGTCAATAATGGATGGGTTCTTGAGTAAGATGAATTCAAAGACCATATCTAATACCTGTTTCTACATCATTTATTGTGTCATCTAACCACTTCTCATCTGCTAATATCTTTCATATAATAACTTTAAAAAGTTATTGAATTTAACTGAATGACTTAAAGGCAATTCACCTTGACATCTTGCTACAGGAAAATGGAAGGTTGTCTTTTCTGAAACACTTGGTGTATTATTGTAATATGTTTCACATGGTTCTCAACCTTGAGTCAAGGATAGAAAGCAGTTGTGGGAATAGAAACACTGATACATAAATGTGTCTTGTGTAGGAAAATGTGTGTGTGCTTTAAATAAGCATAGAGTTTTTGTTTACTTTCTTTGTTGTAAAAATTAGGGTACTCAACATATGGGTCGTGAAAAGATACAGGATGTTCCTCCCGGTTGCAGTTTGCTAGGCATAGAGTCAGCACAGTTTTTGCTAATTCTGTTGATGCTGTTGATTTTTTTATCCATTATATGCTACCTTTCATTTTTTCAGAAAATATAAGTTACCTAGGGGTTGCCTTGTACCAAAGTAATCATCTCTTTAAATTAGAGGATTATATAAATGTTATATTTGATCTTACAGTACAAAAACTGTGAGGCTTTCTTAACAAAAAGACTAACATGTTTTTATCTAGGCTTACTCACTTTTGATATTTCTCTATGAAGTATATCAGTTTTGGATAATTAAAAGAATATAATCACATATAAATTTGTCCATATCTAAGTCATCAAGTTGAGAAAAATACATAGGATAAATAATTATGCTACCCTCAAAATGATGTGGTAAACAAATAAGCTGATTAACACTTGGTACAATTGAAATTCACCAACATCTTTGCCAGGACCTTGACATATGATACCTCTAATTTCTGTAAAAATGCTATGCACATTTTTCTTTCATTTTTATTTTTAAAATTACTGAATTCAAATATGTTAGGTAACATACCCAGGCATCTTAGTTCAGCTTTCTAAAATATAGTATTATGGATTGATGATATATATATATATATATATATATATATATATAAATAAAAGAAATGTATCTCTTGTAGTCCTAGAAACTGGAATTTTGAGATTGGGGTAACAGCATTGTCAGATTCTGGTGGGCCCCTTTTCTTGGTTGCAGGCTACCAACCTCTTATTATACCTTCACAAGGTGGAAGGAGAGAGGGAACTCATCATGGTGTCTTTTAAATGCACATTAACCTCTCATTTAGTAGTACTTGTGATCTAATCACCTACCAAAATTTCTCTCCCTCCAAACAAATAACATGCATTAAGGGTTAATAGTAACATAAAAATTTTAGGGGGATATAAATATTTAGTCTCTAGAACCAAGGTCTCAGCTAATACATAACAGTATTACAAGGTTAATCCAGATTTTGAATCCTAGGTAGCAAATATACACACATTTACACATATGTGTTTGTATACACACATGCATATATATATATATATATATATATATATATATATACATTCGTATGCACACAAGCATCTATCTATCTATCTATCTATCTATCTATCTATCTATCTATCTATCTACCTATCTATCTACATTACCACATTCTCTTATTTTTTTAAACAAGCCCTGAAATTATGTACTAAAAGAGTTATAGGTAATTACTAATGGGAATATAAAAGAATGGACAGATGTACATTTCATTTAATAGAGTAGAGGTAAATTAATGAGCAAAGAGAAATAACGGTTACAGGAAGAAGTTGATGCCATCACTAATATTTCAAGCCTGAATATTTTGGAGCATGATGATCCCATTATTAAAGTCTTTGAAGACTTTGTATTTGAAAAATATTGGATTGAGGGAATTCAACTTAAACTGACCTGTTAACTATGACATATTTGTTACAATTAACTATCCATTATTGATAAGTGATCATTAACTAAAATCCATATTTTATTCATATTTCCAAAGATTTTTCAAAAAGTCTATCTTTTTATTGAGGTAACGTTGAGTTACAATATTCTATATGACTTAGAGGTACATTATTATTTTATTATGGACTCAATTCATTACATTTCAAGTGACATCCATGTTGTAGCACATACAAGGATATCTTCTCTCATATTTTGCATGGTTTTTATGCATTTTAATGGGAAAAATGGAATTTATATTTATTGGACATCATCAATGTCAATATTATAAGACATCCAGCAAATTATTTTGCTTTAGAATGAATAATTGATTGTATTGTTAAATATAATCTTGTATGTCTTTAAATTCAAAATTTTACAAATATTTTAAACTGAAAAAAAATTGCTCTGAAGAACAATCAAGATTAAATACATCTTAGTTTACTTTATCAAAGCAAGATTAAATTATTCAAATTATATGTGTTCTCATTATTACTTAACATTATGCTATTCTGTCTTCATAGCTATTAAATGTCTTTACTATGTTTATCTTATGTTTTAGTATAGTTTAAGTATCTATTTTATGTTGCATTATCTAAGTTTTAACTTAATATACATACTTAATTCAAAATATAATGTAATATTAAGTAGTTCATGAATTATATTTTATATAAAACATATCCAAGTCTGTAAAAACCTAGATAAACATAAAGATATAACGATGAATATAAATTTTATTTGTCTTTAAACAGGAAAAATTTGAATATTGAAAATATTTGATTGCTTGTTTAAGTAGTATTTTGGAATGGGCCTTAATTGCAGCAAATGTAAATTTAAGTTAGATGCCATTTGCATTAACTTAGTTACCTGCATTTTAATTAGTTCTATAAAAGTAATTAAGTATGCTTTACTTCTCTCCAATATATTGTTCTCAAATCAGGTTTCTTTCCAAATGAGTCCTTTGAGAAACTCATTCACATATAGTTCACAGTAGGAAGTATTCAAATGCATGCTAGCATTGTGAATATATATTTTTCAATTTGGTTGTTTTCTTCATTTGTTTATTTTAAATCAGTATCATTATTTTTAAATAATACTACTAAAAGCAGGAGATGTGCAAACTGTTTCTTTTGATATGTTAATAAAAACTGCTAGGTACAATAAATCACCCCTCAAGTAACTGTCAAACCAGTTTGAAATATGTTAAAATTTTATATTTATACTGAATATAAAGTAGCCTTGGTCATATCGATAATGTGCACATTTTCATATTTCAATATTGATTTTTGAAGTCATTTTCTGACTACAGATAATTTTGAATTTGAAGACTATAGAAATATATAAGTATATGATTTTTATTAGCATAATGAAGTGTGTGTGTGCTTGTGCATGAGTAGCGTGTGTGTATGTGTGTATTTGTGTGTGTGTGTGTGTGTGTGTGTAAGAGTGCAGCGGCAACTAGGAAGGAGGGAACTGTGTATATAAGAGTTTGATACTTTGAGACAGAGAACCAAATATGCTATGCACATATACATTGTTTAAAAAGCTGTGTTTTCATATATTAATAAATTTTCATTAGCTTTCATATTTTAAACAATATGATTATGTATTAATGTATGTATTATGTATTAATGTAGTCTAACACTCATCTACTAAAGTGTCATTGTATGGAATTCAGATTTAGTAAATAATAAAGCAGGAATCCAAAGAAATAATGAACTTTAACTATAAAATTATTTTTAAAAGCTTTGTTTTTCATTTTATGTGCAGATAGTTATATTGTTTATCTATTGTTTAATATGTAGTTTCTGATTTGATTATATTACACTAAAACTTTACAAATAAATACAGTATAATTGACATAGAATAGTAGGTGAAAATATCAGTAAAATATGTCAGCAAAGATTTAATATTGTTGGCAAATGAATCAAGATATTTGAAATTTAAAATAATATTGCCACAAAAATCTAAAAGAAGAACATACAGATTATTTTGCTTCTGTTGCTTAAAGAAATTGCAAGATATTTATTAAATTTAAGGAATGTGAAATTGTTTTTCTATCTATGCTAAATGTGTTATATCAAATGAATCATCCTGTAAAAACATTTAAATGTCTAACACATACCAAGTATATGAAACCATTGACCATTGAATTCAACTGAAAAATAATATTGTAGACTCATGTCAGAACAAAACATCAGGCGAAAACTTTAAGTCTACTATTTTTAACCCCTCAATATTTGGTCATAGTATTGTATTCTGTCTTATGTTTTAGAGAATGTACTATACTTCAGCTAATATTTGTACATTTCTTCAGACCTGAATGAAAGATTTAATATATCACTGACTTTTAATTTTGTTAGTGAGACATCAGTTTACAACACTGTATATGATTGAGTTATAGGTTCACACACCCATCAGGTGTATGTTACCACATCACACCCACTACGATAGGCCATTGTGCCTCCTCCCCATGTTGTATCACCCCCTCCATCCTTCTACTCTGGTAACATCAATGTTTTCTGTTATGACATATTGTCACTTGGTATTATCTGATGGTCTTTTAGCCTTGCTTACTAGCTAACATCCATTAAAATGTAAATCAATTAGAATATTAAAATGGAAATGTGAATAAAATGCATTATAATAAGAGACTATTTTAATCTGCATGTTTGTTTCTCTTTATTGTATGTTCTAAATTTGTTCCTTAAATTTTCTTGGTTTTCTAATTAGTAATAGTCATTCATGCTGTTACGTGTGACTAAGTGGAAAAATGTTCCCTCGTATTGGTGTTAGGAGTATAGAGATTTGCTTGCTTGTGACTATTACTGCTTTCCTGGCATATGAAAGAAAATAAATTCAGCTTTGATGTATGGCATAGGTTCACATATTTAACATCCCATAATTACAATGCTGAGTTGTGTTATAGCTCCAACTATCTATTTTCCCCAATTGGAATGACAAAGCAGTCTCTCAAGGCTCCTTTGTTATCTCCTATACATAATACATATTTCACTTTATTTACTCATGGCATAAAGTGCTCTCTAGGGTAGTTATTCTTTTGACAAAGAACTCAATATCTACTATGAGACTACACAAAATATTATTTTATTAAAATATATAGCAGCGTGTAGGCTTTCCATTGAGTCTATAAGGGAAAAAAATTCAGTGCTGCAAACTAACAAGATAATTTAGGTGTTACATATACAGATAGCATCCTAATTTGTTTTTGTTTCCTCTTTCAGTATTTTGTTTTCTGTTCATGCCCCCTAATATCATTGCAAGTCTTATATGTATGTGACAAATAAGATATAGAAAGATACATTAACAAATGAAATTATATTCATTTTTTAAAAAAATTTTCCACAACTGCTTCATTTCTTCAAGTGACTATTGTATTCATTATTGGAAAGTCATTTATTTCACCTTTTGTATCTTTCGTAAAATATGGATAATATTTAAGATACTTTTTTAAAATTGAATGTTTGTTATTAGTTTACCAAAGAGCCCAGTTTACTACTGAAAAAAATGATAAGGCAGAAAATTAAAGATAGGAGACTTTTATTTTTGCTTTCAAGGGAAGACCTTGAGTAGGCAAGAGTTTCTTGCTCCTCTAGAATGACAATCCTCTACTTTATAGCAATTCTGGATCTAAGAGTTAATGGGTTATTAGTTCCTTTCACAGGAACAGAAAGCTTTTGTTTCTGCTCTTTGCCCAACAGTAACTGATATGGACTGAATTTTGTTCACTCAAAAATCTATGTGCTAAAACCCTAATTGCTAGTGATGAAACATGGAGTTGGGGGGCCTTTGGAAGATAATTCATTTTAGATGAGCTCATGAGAATGCTCTTGTCATAATGGAATGAAATTAACATCCATGTAAGACACCAGAAACCAAGATCTAGGACAGCCTCCAAACCCTCTCTTTCTCTCTCTGTGTGTCTCTCTTTCTCTTTCTGTCTCATGCCATCTCTCCTTTCTCTCTTGCTCTCTCCTTCCCTTTCCTACTCTCCTCTCCCGCTACTCTCCCTTTCTTCTTCCCTATCTCCCTCTCTCTATAAACACCCACACACTGAGGAAAGACCTTTGAGCATACAGCAAATGTAAACTATCTACATTCCAGAAAGAAAGGCCTCAACAGAACTCAACCATGCTGGCTGACACCCTGTTGTCATACTACGAGACTCTAGAACTGTGAACAAAAGTAAATGTCTCTGTCAGGTCATCTATTTTATGGCATTTTGTTAGGTCCCCTGAAAAGCATAGAAAGAAGGGTATGTTTGCCTGAGACCAGAAGCAAGATCATTCCCAGGAGTTGAATTTTGTTTGTTCATTTTTCCTTTTTAGTTTTTCAGAAACAGTGCAAACTATTCATGGAAGCAAGCCAAGTCAGTGGTGATTTTTTTTTTCGCCCCACAGGCTATGTTTCTGAGGCCCCAGATAAATGGGATTTGTGCTCAAGGGCCACTGACAACTATGCCCTGCCTCCAGTTTTCAGTGAACATTCCTTAGAGATCCATTCTTAAGAGCTAATGAATTGGGACCAACTGCATATTCCAAGGATTCAGGGATTATAAACTGAAATTCTGCTCCACAACTGTCTTAAAATTATCAATGAAATGTCATACACCCATTCAGCTTTAGTTGAAATATAATTTGCATACCATATAATTAACCATGTAAAAGTATAGAATATAATGGTTCTCAATATATTCACATAGTTATATAACCATGCTCACTCTCTAATCCTAGAACATTTTAATCACTCTAAGACATGGACAGTTTTCCATTTCCACCAGCAATGAATGAGCATACCAAATTCTGTAAATTCTTCTAACACTAGTTATTACCCATATTTTATATGATTATCAGTCTAGTGAGTATGAAATGATAGGGTATCTCATGGAGGTTTTGATTTACATTTTGTAATGGCTTCTAGCATCAAGGATCTTTTCTATCTGGTTCACTTGTCTTTTATATTTTCCTTCTATACTATAAACAATTTTCAGATATGCCATTTGTAAATAATTTTCTCTTTTGATATTATTTTTATATATTACATCTATATACAATATAGCCATTTCAATATATTATTTTAATCTTTGCTTTGTCAGATGATATGTTTTCAAAAATTAAGTAAAAAAGCAAAATATATACTCTTAATTTTCTCAGCCCTAATCTCTTTCTGCTTAACCATTTGGTTAATCATTTCCTGGTCATTTCCTCCAAACAGACTAACATCTTTCAGCTTTTCTTATAGAAAATATTTACTGATGAATAATTTTCTGCTTAATTTTATCTGTTTATATTTAGAATCACATGACTTTTACCCTTACCTCCTAAGAGAAATTTGTAGGATATTGAATTTTTGTTGGCCAGTTGATTTTTGTTGTTGTTGTTTTTTTTTTTTTTTTGGTTTTTGCCCCTGTATATTTCTCTCTGTCTTCTCTTTCTGGACCCTAACTACACGGTGATGGGTGCCATCATATGCTCCCACTACCCTCTGATGTTCTGTGTATTTTTTTTCATGTTTCCTTTCTGCTCTTCGAATTGGATAATGTCTATAGTTCTTTAGTTTTAGTCACATTTTCATCTCCATTCTATGTTAATATCATCCCCCACAAATTTTTTTAATTTCAACCATCATAATGTTAAGCTGTAGAAATTCTACTTTTTTGATATTTCTATTTCTGAGATTATGAATTTATTTTAAAATGCAATATCATCCTTCAGTTATATTGAGCAACTGTGTTTTATTTCATTTAGTTATATATAATAGTATTTTTGAAGACTTTGCTAAAATCAATGTATGGCTATATCTATAGTCACTTTCTGTATTTTTAAAGAAAATTATGCTTCACACACTTCCTTTGTATATCTGATAGTATTTAACTAAGTCAAACCAGACAATGTAGTAAAATGCTGTGGAGACTGAATTATTTTAGGATTTTCTTGAGATTTCAAAATTTTATACAACAGGTAATTGTGTGGAGTCAAACCACAGTGTGACTACCTACAATCTCAAACCTTTTTACCACTGCTAAAAAATAGAAATAAATAAGCAAATTACCACCATTGCCTTTGATCATGGTTACCCCCTTCTTGGAAACATTGTCAGTCTATTAGCAATAAAGAAAATGAAAAAAAAATCACTCCAATTTGCAACATTAAAAAAAAAAAAAAAAAAAGGAATTGCTACTGAGGTCGTAACCCACCATTTTCCATGGGTAGCTAGTCTTTGAGAAATCCCAGACCTCCAGCTGTTCTGGGAACATCATGCTCTATTTTTAACACATCATGTCTTCTGCTGCTAGAGCTGTGCACAGTCAAGGTGCATAGAGTTTCACAAAAGAAAATATCAAATTCACACATCCAGCTCCTGTTGCTCTGTCTTTTGCAGGAGATTTCTCTTTGATTTCTATTCTTGCCACCATATCTCATCACACTTAGGTCTCTTAGCATGTGAAAATACTATTTAACTGTAAAGAGACTTCTGGCAGTTTAGTATTTGTACTTTTCTTATTTCTATTTTATCTTGCTTCTAAGATTTACCCTTTAATTTCCAGTTTGTTTGTTTTTTCCCCTAGACAAACATTGTTATCACGGAACTGTAGCTGTGAAATTTTTCCAACATCTAAGTCAAAATTTACAATTCCTTTAATCTCTTAGAGTTTTGAAATTAATGTTTAGCATCTGGTTTTTATATTTGCTTGGGTACTCTCAGGTTGGCTTTAATTTTTTTTTTTTTTTCATTTTCCTCAGAATTCTTTTAGACTATGCATTAGCATGGTTTGAGGAATAAATACCTGTCTTGGGACCATAATCAACCTTAAGCAATAATGATATACTTAGTTTCAAATGTGGGGCTTGGGACACAGGATGAAGACAAATAATTTAATTGTAATTCAGGACACAAATCATACAGGTTATAATTTTCATCTAGAACTAGAGAAGATCCTGGTAACTGACAACTTAATTTGACTGGAACTAGATGATGCCATCTCACTAAAGTTAGAGCATGTTTTTAGAAAATGCCAGAAGAGTCAGCCTCATTAAGGATGTGAATATGTCTTCATTAGAAAATTTTCACTCTTTGTTGTTGCTGTTACTCTAAGTTGTCTTCATGTAAAGCAACTTTGTTATTTTTTTGTATTTAATTCATCATGATCCAATATTGCACAATTTTATTTTATTTTATTTTATTTTTTTTGTGATAGGGCAACTCCATGTAATCTCTATCTTTCATGCTTAGCTCAATTTATCACAATCTCTCTTAATCCATTTCATATCAATATGTTTGCCTTTTCAACTTACATGGTATTTATGATGTGCAGCTTTTAATTATTTTTTTCTATATTGAACATATAAAAAGGTTTTTCTTTAAAATGTTACTTACATAAAGTCTTTCTACATGACAATAGATTTTATCTGAGAATAGAGATTATGTCTTAGATATTCTTAATTATCTCAAAGTTATTTTCAAGATTTCCTAAACAACACTACAGAGTAACTCTTCCCTAATGTTTGAAAAACTAGGCACATTGGAGGCCTACTTACTAGAAACAACCCAAGTAACTCTAAAGTCGTCTTTGAGTCAATTCATAGTTCAATCAAACTCTGGCAACCACTTCTATATAGTATCTGACTCACTATTGGGTTACACGAAGTCTCTTGCTGTATAGCATACACTAGTCAGCAAGGAGAGACATCATTGTTTCATGTTATACAAAACTTCAATGCTGATCCACTGTATCTGTGATAACATGCTAATTAGACCTACATGAAAGTAGTAGCAAGTTTTCTAAATACTCTAATTAATTGCATGCAAGTCAAATGGTAGAGAAAAATACCCAGAGTTTTGGACATCAGTCTTTCTGATAAAGTTTGGAGGAATTTCATGGCCTGAACATGCTGACACATATTCAGTAAAAAGAGAAGCTATTTCACATTGAATTCCCAGCCTCCAAGAAAGAACCAGTGTGCATGGTATTCTGTTGGGTGGAAATTTTGTGGATTAAATGAACTTTTACCATATGTTTTTTATAATAATTAACTGGATACTGAGAAGATGGTCAAAATATGATTACAACTCAGAATAAAATTTATTTTGCATTCCAGACTGTCATTGAAGATGACTGGAATTCATGCCATATAACATTGAAGGTCTTGGCATGTTAGAGTCATTCATGTGAGTAAGAATGATGCACAAGTGTCTCTGTAAGCCCAAGATGTCCCTTATGTATACTCACATATTATGCTCTTGACAGAATATTATTTGTCATAAAAATAGCTTCTGATATGCCACTGAATGTTATTAGAAATTGAGCAATTTAACAGGGCAAATCATGTGATTGTATGACAAGCCCTGTTCAATGACTGATGAGTGTTTTCAGATATATTGAGTCATTATGTTAGATAAACTCAGCAGTTTACCAGTGAATAATGGTTTGCTTCATTTGGATCAGTCCCAAGGAGTTCAGAAGATATAAGTAAATCTGTTACATTGATGACTCTCCTTCACTTACATCCATTTTTTCCTGGAAAGTTTATTTTCTGATGAACTATTGAAAGACAATATCAGATCCTGTTCATAAATCATTCAGCACAATTGTTCATGTTGGTTGTATATTGATCAAGCAAGCCTTTAAATTTATTTCAGGTCAACTAAACTTGCGATAGATTTCTTCATTATTTTAGTCCCTTGACCTTATTATTCTTAAAACTCGTAAGTTCTGTCTTTACCCTTTGAGACTTAAGTCTTCTCCCAAATCTTGCCAGTTTTACAAAACCGGGATATCAAAAAGAGTCATTCATTTGAAAAGCAATTTCTAAGCTCTAATTCTCTGACAGGGTAGGAGTTCAATGTCCAAAAAAGACTGTTAGTTAGCATATAGATTTCAACTAAATACCTTGATCTAGTGCCATTCAGTATCACATAATTAGCTAACCCCAAGATTTAACAGTACTCTTACCTATCGTTTTAGTATAGTTGAGTTTAATTTCACTTCCATATTTTAAGTATTGAATAAAGTCTTCCTTGCCTGTTAAAAACATCCACTGTTTTCTTTTTCTTTTATCATTTTTAAAAATTGAAACATAAGTGTTATATTATGTTAGGAAAGTAGAAGGTAGGCAATATGTTGGTTTGATATAGTCACATCTTGCAACTACTATAGTACTTGTTACTAACAACACCATCATATCTCATTATTAATATTTAATTTTTTATGATGCACACATTTGACAATCTTGTCTTTTAGTAACTTTCAAGTACAAAAAATAGTATTGTTATTTATCATCATAATGCATGCATTCGATTTTCAGAATTTATTCTATAGTATGACCCAGGAAAGATGCAATTTTTGAGATTTCATGGAAAGAAAAAAGAAAGTTGAAGTGCTTTGTTAAATAAAAAGAATTAATGTTAACTAGCTTATGATATTCTTGACTACAAAATTGTTTATTTATACTATATTCTGGCAATAAATCAAGATAGTCTCTACTTGTAATCATCAGAGATTTAGTTTGTGTTGTTTAAGAGTATATATTAATAATCTCATGGTTTAAATTTGCATTGCCTGGTGGCTAATAAATCATTTGGACAATGTTTTCTTTGATGTATTGGGCATTTTTTAATCTTCTATGAAATCTCTGTTGAAACAGCTTGCCGACTATCTGTGATAGTTGTTGCCTTACTATCTAACTGTAAAAACATTGCATAATTTACATATAAGTCCTTCATCAAACAGATGTTTTTAATATTTTAGCTAAGTAAAATACATATATAAATTTATAATTTGGTGTTATAGAAATCATGCTAGAAGGAAAAAATACACAATCAGTAAAATATTTTCTCTGAGTTAAGGGAATTAAAAAATTGCACATAGTGAAATAAGAATTTCATTTTTTTGTTTCAAGCATATATTTCATTTTGTCATGAAACATAATCATACAACTGCTTTTTTCTTTGTTTTTATGACACTGAAACACATGAAATTGCAGAAATTCAGAAATAGACATATCATCTCTGTCCCTAAGGCGTTAGCAACACATACATTCTAACGCAGAGATGGCACAAATGACCTGAGGCAACATAGGGATTTAACTTTCCAAACTGGGTGAAATAAAGTCTTCTGAACAGCAAAAGCATTCTAAACCTTTCAGATAAGAGAAAAATACAAATATTACTATTGAAATTGTAAGGAATATTAATTATAGATATTAAACAGTAGATAATAGGTAGTAAATTAATCCATTTCAAAACTAAAATAATTGCAAATATTTACGTAAAATATTTTTTTTATATTAGTAACAAAAATTCAAAATGAATAATCAAACATTGCCAAAGTGATTATATTTATCATCTGCCTTTTTGGAATCTTGAACCCTAAAAGATCACAATAATATGTTAATTACCATGATAGTCACTATATCATTTGTGAGACAGAATTTTATTTGTCCTGATGATGTGAAAGTATTTGTTCTAAGTTGAGAGGGATCCTGGAAAATATTAAAGCTTATGAGAAATATATAAAAACTGAAATATGGTAAAATGCTTCATTCAGAATATGAAAATAATTCCTTGATTGTTTAAAAAGTATAATTTCACAGGGGATGTGATTAAAATTGAAATGAATCATATTCTATAACTATATTCTTCATGCCTGTTTATAAACTGTATTTCCATTTTTAGTTGGAAAGTAGAGGAATTTCTGTTTGTAGTAAAAAAATAACAGCAAAAACAACATGTAACCTACTCAATTCTATCCTTAAACCAAAGAATTATGCTTTAAAGAAAGTTATGCCGCTGTGGAAAACAATGTGAATGTCTCTAAATACTAAAGATTTACCATATGATCCTGCAATTCCACTCTTATGAATCTACCCAGGGAGTGCAAATATACTAATTAAAGAAATGTAAGCATCCTTCCATACCTTGTAGCATTATTTATAATAATAATAATGTAAGTGCCAAAAAACTTTTAAAATCTTTTTGATTTAAAAGATGTGTTAAATATACTCAATGAAATACTAAGTGAAATAAATCATAAGAAAAAAGTCACATATCAACTTACACATGGGGGACCAGGAAACCGTATGAAACATTAGACAAAACCAATCCAGTAACAAATCCTAGAAATCAGACTGCAGGGTTTAGGTTACTAAAGCATAGGGGCTGGGTTGAGAAGAAAGTATGAAGGATACCCAAGGACTATGGTGGAGGACTGTGGGTGCATTGTTTGTGGATGTGATGTAGTAATGTACATCTGATGAAGTGTGATCCCACATATATGAATCATATAATGTTATTAGTCAGTATTCAATTATGTTTGTTTGTTTTTTAAGGAAACTAAAAGAGCTAAACTACCAATGTATGATTCCTTCCTAGCCAGAACATCTTGCCTACTATAGAATTTATTGAGACTTGTAGAAGAGCAATAACATATCTACTACAATTAAAAAAAATCAATAGCAACAAACCCACAGACAAATCAGATGTTGGAGGTAATATTTGGGGAGTGTACATGTTATTTTGTAAAACAAAGTAAGTATAATAAATGAAAGTAAAAGGTATGCAGGAAGGAGTTGGATATTTTTTTATATATCACATTAGAGCCAAGAAAGGATAGTCAACAAAATGAGAAGGTAGTGCTATCATGTGAGTTAACATTTTAAAAGTCTGTTGATACTGATCCATAAAAATTAACATTAGCATATGCACACATAAAAGATTGCTGCAAACTAGCACATAATTTTTATTAGACTGATGAATCATCTATTAGTTTTAGGGTATCATTATGCAATCTCCAGATATAAGTCTCTCTTTTTCTTCTATTGGAAAAAATTATAAATATTTTGCTAAAAATTATTTGTCTTATCCAGTATGAAAAAAATGCTTTATATTCTGAGGTAAATCATTAGTGCCATAAACTCACCAGAAATAATGGAATAAAAACTAATATAATTAGAAGAAAGAAGTTTTAGTAGTTCTTAACTATTTTGCTATATATATATTCATCACATAATTCCATAAAAACATTTTTCCAATTGATACTTTAATTTTTGCAGACAGCAGAAAGATGACAAAGGAAAGTCATTTTTTGGATAAGTCAGTGGAATTATGCAAAACTAAATTTAATAGGAAATCAGCTATAGCCTCTCCAAATTCCTCTGATGCTGCTAGGATTTAAGACAGATTCTAACTTGAGCATCCAAACTAATCTATATATTTTTACATTTGTCTCTGTAAAAAAGAAAAATAACAACTAACTCAACTCATAAATATAGCTACAAAAAGAATATATAAAACAGATAAACAGATAAAATATGCACTTTACATTTTCTTTCAGTAGTAGTCTTCCTAATAAGATTAAAACAAATTTGTCTTCATTGAAGGAAAATAAATGAAAAGGTAAATTATCAGCAGATAATTGATCTCTTCAAAATTTTGAAATATTAAACTCTAATTCAGCCCATGAAAATTGGCAAATCATAATAATCAGAATTGTGTAAGAGAAACTAAAGAACTGAATTATGACAACAAAACCAATTCATACTATTTCTATAATCAATATAGTAGATATTTTAATATAGTAGATATTTAACTTTCAAATTTCAAGTATGAGAAATGATTGAGTCTCCCTCAGAACAATTAGAATTTTTGTGTAAAGTTGGTAGAATACAAACATATTCTACCAGCACACATGAATAAACACATGAAAAATTGTTTATATTAATATAGATTTTTCCATAAAACAAATAATTTCACATTGAAACATTTGCACAATAAAGCAAAATAAAGAGTATATACACAATATATTGTACATGCATATTTAGTAACTGACTTCATAATAGCAGTAGATGGAAACAATATAGCTATTAAAATACAAATGTATAATCAAGATATTGGCATATTCATACTATCAGATGCTCCTCAGTCATACTAAGAAACAATATATTGAAATAAAAATGCATGGATTATTCTCAAATTGTATCAAACACAAAACTCAGAAACAAAAGTACTTCCTGTTTGATTCCATTAATATAAATCTCTGTAAAAACCAGTTAGTGAAACAGATTGTGAATTGATTGGGATAAGGTATAAGGGATATCTTGGGATAATTGAAACCTACTATATTTTATCATGGTTGCACAGATTCTTGAACTTGCACAGATTCTTGAACTTCTTATAACTTATTATCAATAAAATATAATGAATTTCTTTCATTGATAAATACATAATAGATGTTTATAAACATCCTTCTATTGGAGAAATTTGAAAATGAGTATTCTAATTGAATTTACTAAAGCATAGACCCAGAGGTTGAATCAGAATAGAAATCCTTGTTCATTAGCATATAGTGATAAGAATGACTCTATATAATGAGATCCTACACAATATTCATAATTAATATGGCAATTATGAGAGTAGTTTCTGTTGTCTATACTTACCATCTGTGTTTGATATCCACATTATATTAAATGACTTACATGGTCAATAGGTTTAACCAATCTTAACCTCAGGGAATTATGATAACAGTACTAAGCAGATATGATAGTTGCTAAAATAAATGAGATAGGCAATACAAGATACTTAGCTCAAAATTTTAGCACATCAAGTTTTGTGCAAATATTAACAATTTTCATAAACGTTATTTCTCAAAATGCCAATAGAAAAAAAATGCCAAATATTAAAATTGAATAAATGGAAAACTCTCCCATACAGTCATATTTCATACAGCAAAACTGAACAAAGTTAATATTTTATTATACATAATTAAGAACAAATTTCAAAGGCTTTTTGTGGAATTTTATTCATTTATGAAAGAATTAGTTATTTTTGGCACAAATAATAAAAATGCAAATGAAATGACATGAATATACCTAAAATATCTACTTTAGGTGATCAAACAGTGAAAAACTAACCAAGCGTTTTTTGAAACACAATGCATGTGCAGTCAAGTATGCTGTGAATATTCTAGCTGGCCACATCACATTGTTAGTAAATTAGTATATCTCCTACATGGGAGATGTTGGTTATTGGTTCCTGGACAGAAATCCACACTATCATTACCTACCTGCTATTTCTTTGCCAACAGAAAACACAGATTTTTTTTAATTTAATGTTTCTTTTCACAATACCCCTCTATATTCTTTTTTACTATTGCTGATTGAAAAGAATGTTGATTGAAATAATTACTGCCATGAAGCAACTTCAAAATTTTGTAACTTAAGACCTGAAAGACCAATGCTGTATTATTCTAAGTAAGAGGTCTCCACACTCCAGTTTTTGGTCTTGGTTTACATAGGTAAGTAACAAACATGATTGCTTTTTTTTTTTTTTCTTGACAAAGAAAGACTGAATCAAATTAATTTCTGACATTTGCACTTAACTGAAGGAGTTGACTTATGAAAGACTTGATTAATTGATAAAGGAGAAATAACTGCTCATAACTGCAGAGTAAGTCTTTGATTTTAAAAAGTTTGTAAGAGTCTGTAGTGGGGGAGCTAATGGAGCAAAGATTGTTTGAAGCTTGTATTCTGAAAGTACCCCTGTATATGTGGGAGTGCAGTCTTGTTATTTCCTACTGCTACCCCTGCTAGCACCTGGAAGACATGATAAGGGAGAGCTGAGACCCTGGACTTTTCACTCACTTACTTTCTTTCATATCACAGGGTTCATCACAGTAAAACAGAGGTTATTGTCTTGTTGACTTTATCAATCTCTGAGGTGATGTTTCTAGGATAGAGGTTGACAATGTCCAGTAGAATAAAATGTAGAATTCTTTTGGGGGAGTCCACAAGATGATTATAATTTTAGGATTATTTTAATAGTTTTATTTTGTTATACTTGAATCCTAATTTGTGTATATGAAAAATTACATTATTATTTTTATTTTGAAAGTGATAACTAAGGAAAATAAGTTTATATGTATGATAACTGAGAATATATAAATATATGTATAAATATATTTTATAAAAATATATGTGTATATATTTACATGTATATGTAAAAATATATTTTCTACTTGATAAAGTTAAATTTATATTATAACTAAGCTAACTTAAGTGAAACATTTAAGTTTATTGAGTGGGTCTCATTCTTCTGTTAACATGTCACCAAGGGCTCCCATTTCCCCCCCAAACTTGGATGCTCTTAAATGGAATCTTGCCATCTACCATATAAAGATAAAGGAAGCATATTCTTAGTGTGAAAGATCTTTAATAGAATTCATATGCATAGAGAGAGAGAGAGAAAAGCTATTACTAAGTTTCAGCCTGAAAAAAAAACCCAAAATGTACCCATCATCTCATAGGCTGGTCCAAGTCAGGACTGCTGATACCTGAAATTTTGCCAGAAGTCTAAGGGGAATTTCTGGCAAGGAAACTTAAGAAAGCATTTCTGAAGTGAGTCACAGAAAGCTGAGACTAAAAAGAGGTAACACATTAAAGTAATGGCTGCCATTTTCAACCACTTCTTGTTTCTCTTACCCACATGTCTATATATTCCTCCCCCATTTATCTCTTTACATGTCACCTCCCCTAAGGTCCAAGTCAGACTGCAGGAACAAGAGCCCTGCTTTTCCTAGAGCCCCAAGTGCAATTGTTACATAGCTTCATGTAGTCATTCGGTTCTACTCCTAATTCTTAGTTGCAAACAGGGACCAGTAGTTCAAGGTAAGTAAAGGAAAATATGGTACCTTAATGACATGGAGAAATTAAAATATTTTCTCTGACATTATTAAAACTGGCAACTTAAATTGACACCTATTTTCAAGTAACATATCAAAACATGTTTAATTAGATTTGACACTCAAATTCCAATAATATAAGGTCAAAGAAGATTGTTTTATCAGGATTGGGTATGGAGAGTGCTTCTGAGTTGGAACTTTTCACTTATAATTCAAATTGAATGCCTGTAACCACAATAAGGATGTATTTGGTGTTGGGATGAGGAAGAGATCCACTTTACAATAATATAAGCGTATAATTTAATTAGTAGCAAAAAAAAAATCTTGGTGAAATTTAGGAGACTGACTAATGGAGTAGGTGAGACCCTACCAGTGAGTGCCTGATAGACATTCATCTTTAGAGAGATAATCTGCTATTCATTAGGGCAACCGTCCCAGATAGCTCCAATCAAACCTTGGAAAAGCTTCAGGACTGTGGGCATGGGATCCATATTCCATCTCAAATTGCCTCAACTTTGATGCCAATATTTACACCATTTTTCAGTGGCTTGTTTTCAGGACTACCTGTTCATTTTAATTTAGACAACCAACACAGCCAGGTATTTATCTTTCCTTGCTTTTCATGTTGTTCCAGTGTCTTTCCTAAACAAGTGAGCAATCCTGACAAATCTCCTCAGGATACAAATGTGTGCTGAGTCAGAGGTTATATGTGCTAACCTCTATAGCATTTCAATTCCCTTAAACCTTTGGGTTCTTTTTTATCCCTTTTTTTTTTATTTTTAAGAGACAAGGTCTTGCTACGTTGCCCAGGGTTGACTCAAGTGATCCTTTGGGTTCTTTTGTTTTCAAAATGCTTAGAAAGTTCTGGCATTTTGGCTAAAATACTCTAACCTAGTCTTCAGTCCACTTTTTAACCAAACAATTAATCAATCAAACTCTTAGAGCTATTCCGAGTTCCTATATATAATATATTATATTGGCACCTCTCTCTGCCTCATATGCTTCTAACAATACAGTCAGTTTGATCGAAATTTGCTTTGTTTTTTGATTTCTCATATCCTTAAAATCGTTTCACATATTTAATCTTGTGTTCATCTATCAAAAAAAAATTGACAAATTCCATTTTTTGCATCTCTTCTAAGTCTTAATGTATCCTTCACCCTTTGAGACTTCCTATGTCTTGAGTGTTGTTATTTCCCTCAAAGTAAAGACAAATGGATAGGGTCTATTTCCCCCCTTCAGTTAGATTTTTATTTTTATATTTATTTATTTAATTTTAATTTTTTTTACATTGTTATTTACTACAGGATTCTCCCACCACCTTATCACCTGTGAACCATTGTCTTAGTCTTTTGTGCCCTCCCATTCCTGTTCCCCCCCCTCCCCATGTTCCATGCTCCAAGTTTTAAATTTTTCTTGTCTGTTTATTTTCCCTTTGTCACTCATATAAGTGAGACCATCCAGCATTTCTCTTTTTCTTTCTGACTTATTTCTGCTAGCATAATTCCTTCTAGCTTCATTCATTTTGCTGTGAATGACATGTTTCTCTTTTTTTTGATTGATGAATAATAGTCCATTGTGTACTTACACCCAAAAATAATGCCTAGGATTTTAAAGCAAATATCCAGTCCACTATAAAGCAACTGTTTAAATGGCTGCCTTTATAGGTTAGTCAGTCAGGATAAAATAACCTCTGGAGAATGTGGGTGGAGGGTTGTTACTCCAGGCAAATGCCCTCAGCTTGATCAAAATCTGGTCAAGCATTTATGCCAGGATCACACTCTTGGCTAATCTAAACCTTAATTTTAAACAACTTTAGAAAGATGCTGCTGGCTTGATAGCTCAATTTTATTATAATTCAACTATTAGAAGAATTAGACTTAAAATTTTCAGAACTCAAAGTGATTAAGCTTACTAATAGGGAAGTCCTACGAGTTTTTAAGGTTCATATATAGAGTTGGAGCTGAAAAATTTTAATGCTGAATCTGTCATTTTTTCCTTCAAAAATCCTACTGTAACAGATAGGAACAACTGTTTGACAAGTTTTACTTTCATCCACTCCACTAATTCTCTGTGATTGTTCTTGAGTCATATGTATGATGCTGTCATGAATTTTGTCTGATCTTTACATTTGGGGCCGGGGAGTGGGAGGGATGTCCCTTGTCCCTAATCTGAGGTACAAAATCTTCACCAACTGAACCTAAGGCTGCCTCACTATTATCAACTGTACCTGCTGTCATATGGGTGTAGAATGCACCAATGCCTTTTGGAACAGTCCCTCTGATAATAATCACTGTATCCGTAGGGCAAGTGCCTGGTCCCAGCCTATTTCACCATCCTGTACTTGACCCCCTCATCTCTTTGCTCATTTTACCCATAGTAAGTTACTAATATCTGTTCAAAATCTGCAGGAAAATCCTATGTCCCTGTTGGTGAATCTCTGGATCTTCATTTTTACTTAACTTGTACTTCTTTATTTTCTTTTTAGTTGTGTATAAGGGAATGGGTGATCCAAACTTTCCTGTTCTTCCATGTATTGGGTGGACAGAAATTACTGTTGAGTTCAAATAATATCCACCATTCTGTAAAGCAGGGCTTTTGGTAGCAAAGGGACAAAAATTAAGTTAGTAATTGATGTTAGAAACTTGAGTTAAAACCTGGCATGTCTAGGTGACTTATATGTTATGAAAAGAGGTAAGCAATTTTTATAGTGCAACTGCAGTTATTTTTCTGTGATATGTTTCCACTGTTTAATTAGGGAGTCCATGTTTATTTTTCCCCCCAAAATGTGGAGACTCAACAATTGCATTCCATGGAATGAAATATAAAGCTGTGCCTAAGAGCAGTGATGGAGCAGACTCATTTTTATAATTCTGATTATGATACACAAGTGAATTTTATAACTTTTATTTCCAGTTTGACTCTATAAACTAAATGGCCTTGAAGAAGTTCATCAAGGGCAAGTACACTTCTCTTTTAATATTCTGAAATTATTAAATTGATCCTGAATTCCCTTCATCACCAGAAAATTTTATCATCTCTTCCCTGATGGCTATAATAAAGAATCAGCTATTTGTTCCAAATCTTCTATGTAACTCTTTGATGGTAAGGTTATACATTAAGAACATCCAAATCTAATTTAGTCTGGTTCACTTTTTTATTATCGGAATCTGAAAATGCAACTTATTTAAAAGTCACCTCTTAAGTTTGTTCATGTATGCAGAGTTTCTCAAATTATTCAGGACTGTGTTCAGTAGAGAAAGTTATAATTACTAACTTAATTTTTGTCCTATACATACTTAAATTTTATATTGTTTATCTTATTCAATACTTAAAGTGGTCTTTAGTGTAATATCTTTATCTTACATAAGAGGAAACTGATTATGAAAAATTTAGAATATATAGCTGAAGTTTGCATGTATAGGACTGTATTAAAACTCAGTGCTATTATTTTTATATATATTATCGCCTTCTCAATGTCCCAGGAGCTTTGCTGAGCTCTGTGTAATATTACTAGGCCACAATTTGGAGCAAATATTGGATTTGCCCTCCAATTAAAATTTTAAAATAATAATATACATATATTTCACATATATATATATATTTCACATCTTTTTATTCTCCAGGGTTCACCCATCACCTTCCCTCCCTGATTGCACCCACTCATCCCACCACCCCTCTGAGTTGTGTACTTTTGTCCTCCAATTAAAACATCTGTTCATAATCTCACTCTTATGACACATTAACAATTCATAATCTACTTATTTGATGTCATGTTCTCATGCAGTCACATTTCTGTTTATACTGAAGCTGCCTAAAGCACTAAATCACTGTGACATACTAAGGATTACTAAGTAAGTACCACAGATAGTACCATGCCAGTAACACTTGTATATCAGAGGTCATTAAAGCAAATGTTTATGTAATTTTGATGAACATAATAAGCCTATTACATTTGGAATTGAGTTGCTTTCTTTAATAGATAAGCAGATCTCTTTGTGTGGTGGTTTCATTGACATTTCCTTTTTCTCTAAGACTATAACCATCGTCCGCAGAAAATCACTAATGTTGTGATTGAGTGAATTCAATACTTCGCTTATTATTAAAGTAGTTTATATATTGCCTATGAGTCGTTGACTATGTCCTGGTGTCTGTAATTTTTAGAACTACTTGAGATAACTTATAAAATCTATTACATGGCTTGCTTTCTCAGACCTACTAACTAGATGGTACTTACCTGTAACTGAAACTTAAGAATCTGAAGACAAAATGTGAGCTAAATAACAAATGTTACAATCTTTTTTCATATATTGATATTTACTAACACAGAATTAAAATTCCATTGATTGGAATGTTTATGCATCTTGGATACTTTTGAATTTCACATTCAATTAGATTCTTTTCCATAAAATAATAAAGAGAAACACCATTTCTTTTCAAATCATGAAATCTAGCATTTAAGTGTTAGGTACTATAATATGGAATTTACACACTCAAAAAATACTTCTGTGAAGTGTAATCTCTGATGATCATTTGTACTTTATCCAGATCACACATCTGACAAATAGCAAAAATATGAACCAGCCTAGTCTTTAAGACTACAAGTTTAATCAGTGTGTACACTCCTTCATGTATGGTTCTAATACTACCTCAGTCTAGACAGCAGATCCCAATCCCTATTTTATGGCAAGCAGTCCTTCCTGACTTTTGTCAAATAAGACTCCTTTTTGCAGTCTTAGTGGCCATGACATAGGACTTGCAGAGCACCAGAATACTCATCTGAAAAGGTGTTTGGGGTACCCTAAATAAGAGACTGCTTTTAGTGTTACAAAAATTAAGGTCAAGACAATAATTTTTAAAGTAATGAAAACAAAGACTACAGCAGTGATTAATCATATTTAATATTAGTGCTTTCATGAATAATTTTTTGTTCATAACACTTTTTTGAACCATATGATTATTCTATGAGACACATCATTTTCAAAAGTTGCCTTAACAATTATGGAAGTTCAATAGCTAAAACTTTATAGTATTTTGAGTGAAAACAAGGCAAACTTTCCGTCCTGCAGAATGTTACTGAGTTGAGATTTCCTTCATGTTCTTCATTCCCTAATCTGCATTTATCTACGTTGCCAGCTAAATGATTATTAACATTATATAATCCATATAATTTTTTATTTTTTTATTTCAGAAAATGAAGGTCTACACTCCTCATAAATTGTGTTTCTCCTTTTTACTTTTTAAGTCATTGTGTTATGTGAACCATTTATTATAGGAGTCAGAGACTTTGCTTATTCAGGAGTTTGCAGGCAGGTTCATTTTCATTGAATGACTAGGCATTTGTGTTTGTGTAGATTTGCTTGCATGCTTGTGCTTTATGATAAACTGTAAGATTTTCAAGCATGGATGTATAAAATAATATACTTTTTATTTTAAGGATTTCTCTACCAGAAATAATTAAATATACACATAAAATAAATGATAACTCCAAAGCATAGTTTTATCCTCCTGGAAGTTCTATATAGGGAGAAGGTTTTGATGAACCTGTGAAAAAATTCTTATCTGAGTTCCTTCTGAAATCATTTTGAGGACTCTTGAAGACATTAACTATCTGGGGCATTTTTATATAGGGACAGTTTAACTAGTAGTCTAATATTGATAAAATATTTTTTTCATCCAAGACTATGTTCTATATATCTTTAAAATAACACATGAAATTATTTGCAGTGAATAAGGACACCTAGATGTGTCTTTTACACAATCTCATATACTTGACTTTATATTTTGGAATCATTTGAGTCAAACATTATACTAGAATAAAAAAATTTGCATTTTTTACCTCAGTAATTTAATACATACCTGTAAAATCCAATTTGAAGATAATTATTCACTGATTATTAGAATTTTAGTATTAAGAAGATATCACATTACTGACAGGAAATAATAATTATTTTACTCTCAACTGCCTTTATTAAGACTAAGTGAGGAAAAATGTCATGCAATTTGACAGTCAATGACAGAAGAAAACATTGTCTAGGAAGTCCAAATGACATAAATGGTGTTAAATGACACAGACTCACTTTACCTGGAAGTTTTGTTCCCATAAGGAAATTATTTCTCTGGGAAACTAATTTAAGTCATTCTTGAAGACACAGTGTCACTAATCCTTATTGTTCATCACTCAGGAAAGAGACTTAATTTGATAAATTGGTTCTAACAAAAGTGCTTAGGACAACTTTAAAAATTATGTATTTTACCAAAATGTAGTAGAAGTCTATAAAAATAATGGCTCCTTAACTCAACTATGGAAATTAGATTTAACTAAATTAATTTGTAGGGAAGAGGTGTTAACATTTCTATAGCTTTCTTCTTTGCAACAAACAATTTTCACATTTGTTCTAAAATACTTTTTTATTTTTATATTCTAAATGACCTTGCATTTTAATTATATGCTGAGTATAGCAATTGAATAATGCATGTTTATTTAAAAATGTCACTAATACTATGCATATCTATATTTGCATTTAATTAGTATAACTTATATGTAAAGATCTGATGCAGCTAGGAAGTAGGACACTAGTAATTCTTATTATAGAGACAAAATAGTGGGAAAACTCCAAGTTCAGAACATAATGAGTTTGAACAAAAGCAGAAAAGATATGAAACTGAAGTAAGGGGACCCCAAGTCCAAGAGAAAAGGAAGAAGACACATCAGAAAAGTATGAAAGAGGTGAAACTTGTAGGTCATTGTGCATGTTGATGTAAAAATAGACATTAAAGATGTGTTCTTAAGCATAGTTATAGTGAACATAATTAACTCATGTCATTTGTGAGTGAATGAGTATACTTCTGTGAACGAGGGCCTGTTTATTGTTTTATGGTAGGCTTTTCTTTTTAAAGGAGACAAAACCAAAATGACAATGTAGATTTGATTGCTTTAACTACATTAAACACCTGGCACACTTACATTAAATCTTAATATCCTAGGAAGGAAAATGGGTCCATATTAACGATTCCAGATGTAGAAATACAGTACTAAAACTTGCACTATAAATAAAGGATTAAAATATGCCTTTCTAATTTACATTAAACATTGGTAAGTAAGTAGAAATTACCAAACATTATCAAATAGACAGCTGCATAACTTTTATATTTTAATATTGCAGAGAAACCAGCAGGATATATCTAAATATAATCTGCATGTAGGAACTGATGAGTACATCTATGTGAAAAATATTATAGAGCAGTTGCTCTATAATTTCCATATAAAAATGTTAAGACTTAATAAACTGTTTACAGCATATTTTATTTAAAATGGATCTTAATGAAAGAATGCTTTAAGTTGTTTTGAATACACTTTGAGAATAAGGTTGAATTTTTAAAGATTGAAGAGCAATCAATTAAATCAATTCACATTAATATACATGGTATACAAATATTCTTATTGAAGGAACACAGTAATTGAAATACTTTCAACGTTGTCCTTTTGAAAAATTTGAAGCAGATTCTATTGTGAAGTAATTCTTCTGAAACTTAACCTGTCTTTTCTAAATTATGGTATTTCTTTCCTGAAATTGCTTTATCCTCTCTTCCTGGTACTTGTTTTATTTAGCTGATGTGTGAATCCACATTGAGAAACTTCAATTTTAGAATAAAAATAAACAAATCAACAACTAGCAATAAAGAAACTAAATTTCATTAAGATAGGAGTAAAACTATATGTCTTAACATTGCCAATGTTTACTAAACAGCTGGGAAATGTATGATTGTTTTGTGAAGAATGGTTCTTTATATAATGGTAGTAGAACTTCTCAAAGACAGTTAAACTAAACATTATTTCTAGCTAACAGTAAATGTTTAAACAGGACACAAGAAAAAGCAACAACTACCCTATTTTATAAACTTTCTTCTGTCCTTCATTTGCTTATTAAATTTTTGATGGGACCCTTCAGTTTATATTTCCAGATCTTTTCTTACTTTTTTTTTAATAGAAGGTAAAAGAGGGAGATAATTTTTTAATTATCAATTCAGTTTCTTTAATTGATAGTGTGCTATTCAGATCTTCCTCGAACAGCTTATTTCTTTCAAGAAATTTGTTCAATTTTATTTAAACTGTGACAAATAACTTGTTTCAAAATAGGTATTTATTAGCTATCTAATGACTATAGGAGCTGTTCATGCCTGCTATTAGGAAAATTTTGTCAATTTTCTTGGTTGAAGTCTGGCTTGAATTCTTCAATAAGAAGAATCCCTTGTATAAGAAAATTGATTGGGATTTTGTGGGAAAAGAAGATAAGAAGCCAATCACTCTCTTGATTGTAAATTACAAAATATTAGCAAACTAATATCACCTAAATTATAATACATGAAAATATCATGACAGAATTTAATACAGTTTACAACTTAAAAATTTATCACTTTATTTTTTTAAATTTATTTATATATAAATTTCACATCATTGTAATCAAAGGGATTTACCCCCACACCCTCCCCACAATGTCCCCCATTTCCCCCTTGCCCAAAGTTGTGTGCTTAAGTATGGTGCTTAGCTTGTTTTGACTTTTCTTCATGGCTTTTGTTTATTTTTTCCCTATATCCCATATATTAGTGAAACCATTTGGTTTCTGTCTTTTTCTTTTTGACTTGTTTCTGCTAATATGATTTCTTCTAAGTACATCCATGTTGTCATAAAAATCATCAAATTTGTAATTTTTAATTGATGAGTAATATTCCTGTATATATACCACATTTGTTTCACCCATTCCTGTTTGGGGACATTTAGGTTGTTTCCAAGTTCTTGCATTTATAAATAGTGCTGAAGTAAACATCCGAACACAGGTGTCCTGTAGTACCCATATTTAGGTCTCTTTTGGGTAGATTCCCAAGAGAACAATTGCTGGGTCAAATCATAGTTCCATTTTCATTAATTTGGTTCCTCCACATAGCTTTCCATAGTGGTTGGACCAGTTTACATTCCCAACAGCAGTGTAAGAGTGTTCCTTTCTCTCCACATCCTTGCCAGCACTTGTTGCCCTTTCTTTGGATGTGGGCCATTCTTACTGGTGTAAGGTGATATCTCATTGTGGTTTTGATTTGCAGTTCCTTATTACTAGTGATGTTGAGCAATTTCTCATGTGCCTGTTAGCCATTTGGATTTCCTCTTTAGAGAAGTGTCTTTTCAGATCTTCTCCCCATTCTTTGATTGGGCTTTTTATCTTGCTTTTGTTTAGTTGTGTGAGTTTCTTGTGGATCTTTATTACTTTATCAATTGGGCTTTTTTTTTCTGTTGTCTCTTTTGCTGTAAAGAAGCGTTATAGTTTGATGTAGTCCCATCTGTTTATTTTTTCCTTCATTTTTTGTCATCTGTAGATGTTTCCAGAAAGGGATTTCTGAATTGTAATTCATGGAGGGTTTTGCCCAAGTTTTCCTCTATGTATGTTATGGTTTCGGGTCTGATATCTAAGTCTTTTATCCATTGTGAGTTGATTTTTGTACATGGTGTGAGGGAGTTTTCTTGGTCCATTTGTTTGCATGTCTTAGTCCAATTTTCCTAGCACCATTTATTGAAGAGGCTATCTTTGTTCCAAGATAAATTTTTCACTCCTTTGTCAAAGATTAGTTGACTAATGTGTGGTTTTATTTCAGGGCACTCAATTCTGTTCCATTGGTATGATTATCTGCTTTTGTACCAGTACCAAGCTATTTTAATTATTATGACTTTGTAGTATAGTATGAAGTTTGGAATTGTAATACCTCCATTCTCTTTTTTTCAGATTGGGAGACTTTTTGATTTTTGAGGTCTTTTGTTATTCCATATGAATTTCAGTAATTTTTGTTCTATCTCTTTAGACATGTCGTTGGGATTTTTATTGGGATTGCATTGAATCTGTAGATTGCCTTTGGTAGGATGGCCATTTTGATGATATTAATTCTTCCAATCCGTGAACAGAGAATATCTATTTCTTTATGTGTTCTATTTCTTTTAGCAGCATTCTAAAATTTTCTTTGTATAGTTCTTTCACATATTTTGTTAGGTATATTCCCTGTTATTTAATTTTTGTGTGTGTGATGGTAAATGGGATGGTTTTTCTGATTTCTTCTTCTTTGACTTTTTGCGTAGAGGAAAGCTGCGACTTCTGTGTATGGATTTTGTATCCAGATACTTTACTGAATTGGCTTATTATTTCAAGCAATTTTTCTGTGGATTTTTTTGGGTTATCTATACAGAGAATCATGTCATCAGCACATGATGATAGCTTCAGTTCCTCTTTACCTATTTGTATCCTTTTCATGTCTTTCTCTTGCCTTATTGCCCTAGCTAGAGCTTCCAGCACAATGTTAAAGAGTAGAGGGGAGAGTTAGCATCCTTGCCTGGTTCCAGATCATACCTGGAATACTTTTAGTTTTTCCTCATTTAGGATGATGCTTGCTGTAGGTTTGTCATAGATGGCTTTTATTATGTTAAGGTACATTCCTTTAATCCCTAATTTTTCAAGGAGTTTTATTATGAATGGATGCTGGACTTTGTCCAATGCTTTCTCTGCATCTATTGATATGATCACGTGGCTTTTGTTTTTCTCTTTGTTGATGTGGTGTATTATGTTAATTGATTTCTGGATGTTGAACCATTCTTGTGCCCCTGGGACACACTTGTTCATAGTGAATAATGCTTTTTATGCATCGTTGGATTCGGTTTGCCAGGATTTTGTTTAAAACTTTTGCATCTGTGTTCATTTAAGAAAATTGGTCTATAGTTCTCTTTCTTGGAGTTGTCCTTATTAGGTTTTGGTTTGAGTGTGATGTTTACTTCATAGAATGTTGTTTGGCAGTCTTCCTTCTTTCTCAAATTTTGGAAAAACTTTAGTAGTACAGGCATTATTTCATCTTTAAATGTCGGGTAGAATTTATTTGTAAAGTCATCAGGTCCTGGGCTCTTCTTTTTAGGTAGAGTTTTGATGACTGCTTTCACAAGCAATTTCACTGTTTGTGATTGTTTTATTTGAGTTTTCTATATCTTCCTTTTTTATTCTGGGGAGTTGTGTCTTTCTAAGAATCTGTACATCTCATCCAGGTTGTATTTATTTCCATATAGTTATTCATATAATAATACTCTTATTATCCTTTGGATTTGTGTGTGTGTCTGTTGTAATTTCTCCGTTTTCATTTTGATGCTGTTTTTTGAATTATCTCTCTTCTTTCCCCTGTGAGCTTTGCTAGGGGCTTATCAATTTTATTTATTTTTTCCAAAGAACCAACTATTGGTTTTGTTAATCTTCTGGATAGTCTTTTTGGCTTCTAGGTTATTTATTTCTTCTTTTATTTTTGCTATTTCTCTTCTGCTGAGTTTTGGGGATTTTTGTTGTTTTTCTTTTTCTAATTTTTTGAGTTGATAGATTAGGTTGTTTCTTTGATTAGCTTCTTGGCTTTTGATATGGGCCTGTATTGCTATGAACCTTCCTCTTAGATATGCTTTTACAGCATCCCAGACATTTTGGAATGCTGTGTCTTTGTCATTTGTCTTGAAGTAAGTTTTAATTTCTTCTTTAATTTCTTCAATTACCCATTCTATATTTAGTAGCATGTTGTTCAGTCTCCAAGTGTTTGATGTTCTTCTTGCTTTCTTTTAATTGTTGGTTTCTAGTTTGATACCCTTATGGTCTGAAAAAAAGAGTTGGTATTATTTTAATCTTTGTGTATTTATCCATGTTTGCCTTGTGTCCTAGTATGTGGTCAATTTTAGAGAATGATCCATGTGCATTTGAGAAGAAGGTGTATTATTTTCCTTGTGGGTGTAGCGTCCTGTAGATATCTATTAGGTCCATTCTGTCTAGGTCTTCTTTTAAGATTTTGTGTTCTTGTGTAGCTTTTGTGTTTTTGTGTGTGTGTGTGTGTTGTTTTTTTTCTTTTTCTTTTTTTTTTATCTGTCCTTTGTTTAGAGTGGGGTGTTGAAGTCTCCTACTACATATGTGTTTTCATCTATATTTGTTTTCAGTTCTCTTCTTAGCTGTCTTATGAATCTTGGTGCACCCTCATTTGGTGAGCATATGTTGATAATTGCTATGTCTTTTTGGTTGGTTAACCCTTAAACCATTAGGTAGTGACCTTCTTTATCCATTACTTTCTTTTATTTTGAAATCTGCTTTGTCTGTTGTCAGATTAGCTACCCCTGCCTTTTTTTGGGGGGGGGATGGCATTTGCTTGTAGAATTGTTTTTAATTCTTTTACCTTCAATCTATGCTTGTCTTTTGGGATCAGATGTGCTTCTTGGAGGCAGCAGAATGTTGGGTTCTGTCTTTAAATCCAGTCTGCAACTCTGTGTCTTTTGATTGATGAGGTTAGCCCGTTGACATTTAGAGTAATTATTGATGTTTGAGGATCTAACAATGGGTTTCTGGTGGTCATTTGGGGTTCTGTTTAGTTTCTTCTTTTATCACGTTATTTTAAACTAGTAGAGCTCATTTAATTGACAGAAGCATAAAATATATTATTCAATGCAAAACAGTGTAATAATTTTATATGACAATTGTTGCTTGTCCTTAGACTATAAGAACAACTATCCAAATTCTAGGGCAAATATTTTATAGATAAAATATTGTAATTTACTTTGATACTAGAGAGAAGAGTTTTATGTCAATTTAACTGACTATTGTATGATTTTAGCAGCTATAATAAGTCAAGAGAAAAGATATTATAACTGGAAAGGAAGAGATATAATGTTATTATCTGTAGGTGACACTTTTATACATAGAATTGTTATAACTAATCTATATGGTATGTAGCATTGCTTTAGAGACTTTTTATTATATACCATACACATATTATACTATTTCTATATGGCATAGAAATTCCTTTTAGTATTATAACTTACAAGTAAGTAAGATTATTCCAACAGGAAAATGAATAGAATTACTTGTATAACCCCAAATGGGAGAAGGGGTTAATTAGAAATAGATTTAATAATTATCTTATAGTATATGATAAAATTATTCAATTCAATCAATAAAAGAATGAAAAACAAAAACCCAAATTACTTGCTACAGGCTTCAAAAGAGATGAATGACAAACAGAATCTTTATGATATGTCAGAAACACTATATATATGCTATATAATTTCATATGCATGCTACTTTTTAAATAAAAAAATAATTTATGATGTTAGCAGTCAGAATTTATCTTTGACAGGATTAATGACTAGAAGGGAGCACAAATGAGGCTGTTATTATTCAGATAATATGTTATATATTGTTATTTAGAGATTATTTGGATGTATTCACTTTGTAAAAACAATATATTTATGATGGTTATTGTTTACTATTTATTATAGTAAATAATATAATTATACTAATTATAAAAGTAATTATAAAAATAAATTTAAGATTTATAATAGGCCTTATGACATGAAATAGAGATTTAGAAGAATAGTAAATACTAAATTATAAGATAAGAATGTTTTGTGTAAGTATGAATTTTAATTTTATTTAAAATGTAATTCAAATACTTCAAATATTGCAGTTTTGCATATACATACAAAGGATTTATCATACCTAAACAAACAAAACAATATTTGTATATGCAATCAACTATGTACTAATAACATTTTCATTAGAAGTAAGTTTTTCAGATATTCTGTCTGGTGGCAGTATATAATACTTTTCTCTTTTAAATTAATTTAAATATGATTTAAATAGTATTTTGAAAGACATAAACATATTATTTATGTTGGGATTTCCTTTAGTTTTGTGCTTTAGTTTAAAAATATTAAAAAATGTAATTATATCAGTTTTGCCTGTATAATAATAAACAAAAATTAACTATGGATATTATCTCAGCTTGAGTAGTGAAATATCAAAACATAATTATCTTTATATTAAGGACATAAATATAAAAATGAAATTTTATGAACAAGTATCACATCAAAATGATTATGAGCTTTCAAAAGTTACATTAAGATGAGACTCTCAGTTCATTAGGAATTTTTATTTTAATTATTTGAATTTTATGATAGCTTAATAAAAAAATGAAAATGCTTCTTCCAGAATAATGATAGGGAAGCATTAATTTTAAAAAATAAAAAAGCCTTATTTCCAAGTTATACTAAATTATCAAGAATAATATTCACCAATGGAGATAATTTGTAATGGTTATCTGGTAAAATGTGATAAATACAATTATTGACTCATTACAATGGTTAGATATTAGGTTTTTTTTATACTAAATTTCATTCCAAATCTAAATCTTTAGTAATTGTTTTTTGCTCACCCTTCCTCGTATTTTCCCAATGGTGTTAAAACAAGTTATTTCAAACTTACTTGAAAGCAAAGCCTATGTTTTCCCTAAAAATCAGAAGTTCCAAATAAATCTTAGGGGGTAGAAGTCAAAAAAATGTGTGAGTTGGGATGGTTCCTTCTGGAGATGCAGAAGAACAAAAAGTATGTTTCTTACCATTTTCAGCTTTTAGAAGCCCACTGCATTCATCTGCCTTAAAGGCCACGTACTTTATCTTCAAAACTGACAATGACTGTCTGAGCTTTATTTCACAGTGCATTATTGTGATGCTTCTTTTATATATAGATCTTCATCTCACTCCTTATAAGAGGGTACTCATGATTACTTCAGGCCCACCTGGATAAATCAGGATTATCTCTCTAAGGCAAGATCCTTAATTTAAGCATATTTACAATGTTCTGTTAAGTATGTAAGATACCATTGTCATAGGTTCTAAGGATTAGAATATATATTTGGGGGTCTTTTTTTCTGCCCTGCACATTCCCTTTTGCTTTTTCTTAATTCATTTTAACTTAGGGATTCATTTAAAAATATATATTTTTAAAGTGACCCTATGATATGAAGTAGATTTAGAAGAATAGTGAATCCTAAAGAAAATAAATGCCATGGTTTTTACTGTCTGAAAAGGGAAGGATTTAGAAGGAAAAAATGTATTTATACATTTCAAGTAAATAAGTATTTTTTTCTCTCTAGGTACACAGAAGGATATTTTGTTTTGAAAAGAGATTCAGATGAAATTATGATTAATAGCCCATGAGGCTATCAAGACCTATAAAATCATAAAATTGTGGTGATTTTAGCTTTGCATTTATATATTTAGCTTTTTGTTTTGGTATTTATAATGTTCAAGTAATTTAAAGTGTCTTTCAAGAAACAAAAGTAGTATTTATTGGAAGATTTTTGACAGTGAAGAGATAATAGACCAAGAATTTTGAATTAATTTGTACCTCTAGGTCAAATGTAGTGATGAACTAGTAATTATGAATTTTATCATTTGCAAATGCTGGGGTATATGTT
The DNA here is from genome assembly GCA_004024945.1 of Uropsilus gracilis. Classification (NCBI taxonomy): domain Eukaryota; kingdom Metazoa; phylum Chordata; class Mammalia; order Eulipotyphla; family Talpidae; genus Uropsilus; species Uropsilus gracilis. Next base: position 51,836 of record PVHY01002197.1, on the reverse strand, counting down.
TAATCATAGCTTATCCTTGTTTTCATATTAGATTTTTTAAATAGTTTTGACAGTTATATAACAAATACTAGCCTCTTGATGGATATGTGGCTTGCATATTTTTTCTTCTAGTATTTGGAACTAGCAAGGTCTTTCACAGAAAACATTTTTAATTTTGATGAGGAGAATGTTCATATTCCCATTTATGGATAGTGATTTTGATTTCAAATCAACAAACTTTTCACCTAGTATAAGATTCCAGTGATACTTTGCCTCTTTATCTTAAGAAGTTGTTTTGCATAGTACTATTTGATATAGTAGTGTTATTTCAGTCATTTTAAGTTTGTGTTTTGACTGTTGTTACATTTTGATAGACAGAAATCAACTAATTCAATCACGTATCTGTCTGTTTCCCATTATTTCAGTATTTACCACAAGATGGTAGCTTAAAACACCACACACTTATTATGTTACGCTATAGAGATAAAGAAAAACAAGATAGGTGTTCTGGTTTAATGGGACATTTGGTTGAAAGGTAGCTTCCTTTTCCTTTTTTGGAAGCTCCACAGGGATTTCTATTTTCTTGTTTACTCCTGCTTCTGGAAGCTGCTCACGTTCTCTAGCTCACCACCAACCCTCTTCCATCATTAAATCAAACAGACCTTAGTCAAATCTTTCACATATCGTATCATTAATATGACCCCTTTTCACTTGTAAAGACCCCAGTGGTTTCATTAGTTCTACCCAATAGCACAGAATAGCCTTCCCATCTTCCAAGTCTGCTGATTTTCAACCTTAATTGTATCTGCAACCTCAATTTCTCCTTGTGAAGGATGTGTTTTATATCTTTGGAGGAACTTGTTATTCTGCCTATCAAGTTCTCATAAACATCAACAAAACTATTGAGCAATATACTGTGATCTGTACTAATCTATTGGATTTGTATAGGCATAGTCATCATAAATCAAGATTATAATACAGTTTTGAAAACTGAAAATGTCTGATTGTCTTTTCTGGTCCTAGAAATGAGCAGTGTCAATGGAAAAAAAATAGTTTTGATCACTATAGCAAGATGCACTCAGGAAACTGCTAACAGCACTATCATTAGTTGGGATTAATAGATGAGAAGCTTCAATTGCTCCTTATATGTCTTCCTTTACTTGTCCTAAACTACTACAAAGCAAGATGCGAACAGTGACAAAACAACTGAAGAAGCAGTGGAAAATAACTTTCTAACTTTAGAGGTTTTTTCCCCACCTTTTAAGCATTTATATGAAACCAGTATTGAACAAAGACACCGGATAGTGATAAAGAGATAAGAAAGGACTCTGTTAAAACTACTCTTCAGAAACAACCATATTAACCCTAGGTGAAATTTTACCTTAAGACAGATTGCTAAACATCCCAGCTCTTCTGTTTAAACAGATTTGTACACTATAACACAGCAACCTCCAGAAGTGCTAGACATGCTACCTTCCAGGATAAGTCATTTTAAAAGAATCTTTTTTTTTTTAAGTTAGAATGAAAGTGTCTATTACATGTAAAGCACAGTATCTGGCTTATTTTGCATATGCTACACGTATAGGAAAAAGTAGAACATAAATGACTAGCCATAGATTTTTCCAAATGTCTGAGGAGAAAAATGAAAACTTGGGTTCAGTTGATATTTTAAATCAGTATTTAAACTCAAAATGAGATCAGTCTCATTTAATTTTTCTCTTAAGTTTTAATTTTACTAGATAATGGATAATTTTGTTTAAATTCATATCTAATTGAATTTTAAAGATTTTGCCTAATTTAAATGTAGATATTTAGAATAATCTTATTTTGATTTTATTAAATATCCAAATAGTAAAAATGTTATAAAAATTAAATTAGTTTTCAATGAAATATTTTTGTACATTTTCAATTTAGGATTAACTAAATTTCTTCAAAAAGTATGTAGTGAACATCTGTTGTATTCCAGGAATCGCTTTATTTACACAGATGGATATAGCAAAGACAAAATAGAAAGCCTCTCTTGAAACTTATATGCCAATGAGTCAATGAGAAAATACACACATACTTAATTTTGTTCAACATTATATGAATTCAGGTCATAAAATGAGAAATTTTAAAGAATAGTTAAAATGAATTAAAAATAGAAAGTTTGTTTAGTGGTTAGGAAGTTAATCAACATTACTGAGGCAACAGAGATTTAGACTCAGGCAATAAAACAAAATATGCATTTATTCTACATGTGCAATATTTTACAAACTACATTATAACCATTTTTTATATTCTACTGAATAAATCATAAAAAAACAAAATGCTTAACATAACTTTACCCAGTCACAAAATTTATGTAATCACCTGAATAATTTTTTATCATTTTGAAATAAATACTTTGCATTCATTATTAATTTATGATTTGTGGATTTCAGTTCACTTTTACTATTTTGAAAGACAAAAAGGAAAAACATTGAGCAAGAATAAAAACTTAAGTAGCTACTTTCAGATAAATTGTATGTTTTCACCCAAAGATCTACTAATGCAGTATATAAAGAGACAGATGCAGAGGTCTATTGAAAATATTGGGAAAGAGATCACTGTGTAAAAATTTGTTTCTGAAGCTACTGGGTTTATCTAGATTTACTCTTGAGTGATTAAATTCTGGTACAAATAGGTAGAAGACACATGATACAGAAATGAATGTCTCCCATCATTATTCCTCATTATCATTAGGACAGGGTCCGGTGTGGTGGGCATTAACATTGCAAACATTAATGGAAAACTGTCCTTTTCTCTAAAAAATAAAAAAAAAATGGCTGGTGGGTTGGTAGTTTTTTTTTTTTTTTTAACATTTTCTTTGTCATTCTTAATCTATTGTTGGTGAATTCTTGGAGTTCTCCATGAAAAAAAAAATGAATTCCACATTACAAAGGATATGTTTCCTTTTCAAACTTGCAGAATCAACCATGAGTAAAGAATTATTTATTCATGTGTTTCTATATCTATGCGTTTCTTCACACAGAAAAAGCTTTTATAACTATGTATATGTGATGTGTATAGTAACTACTATTTTAATTCACAAGGAAAGAGTGGTGAAACTTTTTAATGAAGATCAAGGCTTTTCCATATATCCTTGTTTAATAACGGTCTTTTCCTAACTCCAGTAATTTTATGCACTAGTTTGGTTGTTGAAAAAGAGTCAAACTACGAAGAACATTTTAAAATGATATCTTGGAAGGGGCTTAAAAATAATTTATACGATATAATAAGAATTTATACAAACTTTAATTCAAAATGTTTATCATGTCGACAGAGTGAAGGAATGATTTCATCTTGCTCTAATGGGATAATTTGGCTTCATAATGAAAACAAAGCCCCACAGCTAGCACCGTTCAGATCAATAGTGTGTGTTCACCTGAGGACCACAGATTGCTGGTACATTATTGTATGAAAATAATGCTGGTGACATTATTTTCCTTGTTCTCAAAGTCAGTGCCTCTAAAATTATTTTCAGAGGCAGCAAGTTTCTGACTCATATTCACTAAGTGGAGTTCAGGTACCTATATTTTAAGAAATGTAGCTAGTGATACTCTATGCCTCTATATTCAAATCCAACCAGCATTCCAATTCAGGGAATTTAAAAACTCTAAGAGGAGATAAAAATCCTATTTAACCCCACCATATTTAAGTTTCAACTGCATTATAAGTAAATATATTTGAATGCTGTCAAGTTATTTTATACTGTCTTCCTTTTCTTTTTGATTCATTTATAGCACAGTTGAAACTTCTATAAATTAAAGTGAAGATAGGTAGATGAAAAAAACAAACAAAAATAAACCCACTTGGGTATGATCTACTATCTTGTATTTGGAGAGAAGTAGGCAAGAAAAAGTGTAAAGATTTAAGGAACAAATATAAATGAGAATATTGGGAGAGTTTACCAGTAAATGAAGAACTTTGGGAGACATTTTCCTAGCAACTTTCCTGATGCTGTTTTCTTGAGCTGTTTAGCAAAACAAAATTTTTTCTAATTAGCTTATACATATGAACCAGCAGGCTAATATGATCTAACCACTTGTTCACAACTCCTATTGTAAAATTGATTGCCTCTAGGAGTTAAGCCAGAGGCTTTGTATCAATTAGTAATTGTAATTGAAGTTGAATGTAATTAATTATATAATTTGGGGATGTTAATGTTAAATCCCATTCTAATTACATGATGAAACTGAATCATTATCAAGAATTTACTTAGGTATGAGTAAAACCTCTGTAAGGGATTTGTTGCACATATTTATTAAGAATAACAATAAAATTACTTTCACCTGTAGGATGCATTTTAGACTGCAGGCTGTTATTAATTATAATGAATGAAATCTGTCTCTCAGATTATGCATTCTTCTGTATATTCCCAATTCTTATATATAATTGACTAATTGAATGAAACCAGATTTTCTCTTTATTGTTCTATAGTCAATTCCTAATATTTTAAAAAATATTAATTCACATCTCCATCTTATAAAATATTATACTAACTAAAGTAGGTTCAGTTAGTATAATACACAACAAATCAATAAATACTTCACTATTCATGGTTGATGCTGCAAGTTTGAAAGGAAACATTTCCTCTGTAATGTGGAATGTATACCCCCTGCCCCATGGAGTTCTCCAAGGACTCACTAACAATAAATTAATCAAGGGAAATTCAAAAAATTAAAAAATAAAAATCTTTATACCAACCTACTATTATTTTGTTATTAAGACAAGAGGACAGTTTGCCATTAATGTTTGTAATGTTAATGCCCACCACACTGGACCCTGTACTAATGATAAAGAGGGATAATGATGGGAGATACTTAGTTCTGTATCATGTGTCTTCTATTTAGTCATACCAGAACTACTAATTACTAAAGAGAAAAACAGAAATAAATACAATAAAAATAATAGTATACTTATACAATATGTAACACTATATCATGTATTATTTAAATACTGCAACACTGATATGCACACATATATTTGTGTGGGAATGTAGTATTTCAGTTTGAGGTTGCTTGGGTGAAACTGACAGGAAACCTAAATCAAATTGCTTTAAACAAAATAAATTCATTGACTCATAAATGAAGAAACCAGAACTACAGTCAGATGCAAGCCCAGCTGGATCAAGTATTGAAACAATGACAAAATGTGGATTCACTGTATCAGTTGACTTGGCTATTTTTGCTTAAATATATTTCAGACTCTGTGCAGTTTGATGGCAATAGTTATAGCTATTAGTGCTGGTTTATCATTACTACTGGTTACTGTAAAGTTACATATAGAATCTAGATTGCCACTTCCCCACCCCATCCCCTCTCAGGGCTCACCAAGCTTATGGGGCTTACCCAGGAACCTTGACCCCCTTTTACCAACCCTTTTGCGCCCCGCTGGCAAGGGAGCCCTGATGGCCAGGGACCTGGGCATGCAGACAGCCCTGAGGTGGCTGCCTGCTGGTGGGTGGGACTCAAGTCCCTGCCCTGCCCCCATGCCAGAACCTCCCTGGGCGGGGGCAGGCCTGGGTGGCCCAGCCTGCACCTTCCCATGTTCCCCTTGGGTTAGGAGCAGAGGGCAACATGGTTCTGCTGATCGGCCATTCACAGACACCTGTATTCGCAGAGAAACTTATTGAGAGACCCCCTAAATCTGACACCAGAGCCATAAGAAAAAGCAGCAAAGCAATGGAGATGGGATTGGAGAAGACAGCCTGCAGCAAGAAAACATGGAGAGATCACAAATGAATACAGACTGACCACCCAATGCAAACTTGAGACTGAAAAAACTACCAGCAAGGCTTGCTTGGTTCCAACAATACAGTCCCTCACCCAGTGAAAGGACACTGCCATAGGAAAGAGACTAATGGACTTAGCACAACTAGTAAACAACAAAGAGTGGGGTTTGAGAGAATGGAAGGGCGCCAGAAGGAGGAGGGAGGGGGAGGTATCCCAAAAAGAACTTACAGAGGTTGTGATCTGAAGAACAAAATAAAGAAAAATAATTATAAACAAAAGAATCTAGATTGCTCAGACTTAACTTGCTTGGTTTATTCCTAGTCATGAGTCCCCTCACTGTGGACATGGAGTTGTCATGAGTATGAAAAAACAAGAAATAAAAACCAATGAACACCTCATCAGTCAAGGATAGTGCAGACTTTTGAAAGATTATTGCTAGAGTTTTTGACAACTCAGTAAACTGTGTGCTAGGTAACCATCCCATCCTTGTTGCCGGTTATAAAATAATCATTCCTAGTAGCCAATTGTAGGGGCAACATCAAGCATCAGGCTAACCAATCTGCGTTAGTCCTTTATTGGTTTTGGCAGTTACACCGATAGATCAGGCAGGGCAGGACCATGGTCTGGGGGACCGGGAGACAGGTGAGATTTCCCAGCCCTTCAGAAATCGTCATACCCTTTCTCTGGGATCTCTCTGGCATACTCTCATGTTCTCTCATGCTATGTGCAAGTTCTGCCATAGTGTCTTTATCAACTCTCTCCTAAGCTTAGGGATGCACACTTACACATATGGCACACCCACTGAGCTGCCCAAAGTCAAGAAGATGCAATGCCACAGGTTAATCCTGGAAAAAGCCTCACTAACTCACCCTACACTGGTTCACCAAAGTTGTCTCATGGCCATTTGAGAAATAAACATTTAACTTACACATACTTTCCTTCTCAGAAAACAGCAGGTTCATGATGGTAATTTCTCTAACTATCTGAACCTCTGAGTGATACTGAAGACCATAACTTCTCTTTTAATCAGAAGTGGGCATGTAATTTGAATAAGAGAATATGAGTTGGCATGTAACATACATACATACACACATACACACATACATACATATGTACATACACCAGCCTAAACTGACTGGAATGTGCTGAAGCTTAGCTATAAATGTAAACATGCATGCTAAGGACCATTTCATAACTGGTCAATAAAAGATAATTGCAAATAAAATATCATACCCATAGAATTATTTATCAAAACAGAAATTATGGCAATATACAGAGATATTGAAGTAACCTGAGGGAGATTTACTATTTTATATTGTGTTTTTAATTGTTTAATAGTCTGGGGTTGTTATGAAGGAAAAGCACACTAGTAATATCAAGCAATCTGTAACTTTACATTTGTTATTTATGTTGTGATGAACAAGGAAATTGCTTCTCACGTGTGCATGGCGTTAAGTAAAATGATAAACACCTTTACCAAGTTTTGAATCTCTGCAATTATCCTAAATGGCCACAGGATGTCAGTATTATGTTATGCCTATTGATTATCTACTCAACTTTTGGTTAGTGATTTCCTGTAGAAATTTTTAAAAAATAGAAATCTTTCAAAAAAAAAAAAAAGCAAACCAAAATATCATTTTATATTTATGTTTAGACTATCCAGAACTTAGTACCTACCAAGATTATTTTTCCCTCTGATTCTGAACTTTAGGCATTTGTTTTGAAAATAACTAGGCAGTTATTATTGGCTTTAATATGTATGGGTAATTATTTTTCATATTATCACTTTAATCAAGTAAGAAGATTCTCAAAATTTATACTGTGTCTATATTTTCTTGTTATTTGTCTATTGTATGAAATTTAGATTATACTAAAATTGGTTAACCTAATTCCTAAATATATTTCTATATTTCAGAATTATTAAAAAATAATAGTATTGGCCTTAAAACATAATTATTTTTATAAAGGAACCTGTAGAATTTTGTAATTGATATCAATATGAGTTTTTAAAAATAGGCAATTGATGCTAATTTGATTTCTTTCATAAAATTAATAGTCTGAAAGATAATGAAATTAAATAATAAAATAGAAATATTGAGTTAAATTAAGCTACAATTCTAAATTTGAAAGCATAGTTATTTGCAATATACCTTCTTATTGTTCCTGGTAATAAGAATGTATGTTCATTCTGGCTTTATCTAAAATTTTGTTTTCTGAACAATAATAAATGTAATGATTTTACATATGCCAATAAAGTAGGCATAATTTAAATTTTACATATTATCACTCCTTGACTCCAGCTTAATATGAAATTCTTTTGTAAACATAGAGGAAATTATTATTAGTTTCCTGATATGCAGGGGATAAATTATTTATCTACAGTCCCGTTTTTAAAATATTTATGTAAATAATTTATTGGCCTTTAACACCTACCTAAAAAAATGAATAAATATACATATTAGCAAAATCTACAAGGATGATAATATTTTTATTGGTATTAAGAATATTAAGTTTCAATGCAGCTTAAGAAAAATTTCTAATATGTTAATTCAAAGTTTTGTACTGAATCATCCATTTATGTAAATTAATCTGTTAGTCTGATTAATGCCATATGAAGTGCTCTTTTATATCTATTTAACTTTTTATATGCAGATTAGTTTAATAATGAAGGTAGACTTCAAATTTTATGTTTATATATGTATACACATATGTGTAGGAAAATACACATACACATGCATGTATATTTATATATATAATACATGTATGTAATGCATGTCTTTTTATCCCACCTATGATCAAATATATGTATGGGAAGTCATTTCTTGTAGGAATTAAATACAAGAATATGTTTTGGTGTAATTTTGTAAATCTTTGAATAAATAGATGACTTTTTTTATGGGATCAAATGAAATGCAAAGAAAATACATTTAAAATAAAATACAATTTAGTTTGTCTGTATTTCATGTTTTTGTTGTAGTAGATATTCTTTGCATATTTACTTCATAACTCATGGGTTATTAGATGAATTTAACTAGAACCTGTTTAATGAAAGTATGATTATCAGAAACAAAATTATACATTTTCAAAATACAAGACAATTGCAGATTTTTTTAAAATGAGCCAATATTTCCTTCTTTTAAGAGGCAACAGGTAGTATTTGTCCTCTGCCTCTTTCTATGACATTTTAATTTTTATATTTTCTTTGAGACAGTCTTTCTCCTTTTATTGAAACTGCTAAAGACCACTCCATCTCACCATAGTACCAGTTGTAATTTTGAATCATTGTCTTTCTTTTTAAATGTGAAACAATGATTTTAATATAAATTTCAAATTTCTAAAAGACAAAATCTGATCTAGCCTGGATCTGGTGAGATCCATATACACTAATCTGTCACAAGAGTTTTGGAATTTTCATTATTTAAGTTTTTTTTTCCTTTCCATGTTATTTTATTATGAATGAACAATTACACCCCAATTTATTTTTATTGAGGTAACTATGATTTGCAACATTGTATTGACATAGAAATGAATAAGGAAATATCCTACTTTTTTTCTTTCCTCAATTTTATAGAAGGTAAATAGAAATAGTCTTCCACTAGTAAAGAAAAATAAATAATTAAATAAAAGGAAAAATAAATATTAGTAAAAATAAATAAATAAGGTAATTTGGACAACAATTCATTCATACACTGTGCAAAACAGTAGAACATATCAGTCTGATAAATACTCTCTTTGAAATAAGTTGCTAATTTATTTATGGCTGTCTGTATTTAAAAATCAGGATATTTAATTAATAGAAAACATCATTTTCCCACTTTCTTTGTAGGATTACCTATAAGAAAATGCTATGTTAGTGTAACTTGAACTTTCAATTGCATGTTAAAGCTGTATTTGTCATTAAATGATGATGAAATAACATTCAGACTGTGACTTCATGAGAAGGTTGTTATAAGACAGGTAATTTCTTAATTATATTCTGTTTATCATCTAATTTTATCCTCATAGAAACTGTGAGGCAGATATTACCTTTATTTTACAGATGAAAAATTTAAAGTTAAATGACGTAGGCAAGATCAGAGAACTAGAAATGGAATATGGAAGAGACAGGTAGAAACTGAAGAAAAACCATTTCATAGAGATGCTGTAGTTTGATCTTTAAAAGTTTCTTATTCAATTCATATCTCTGGACATAAGTCCCCTGAGGCCTGAAACTATGCACTCTTTATAATTTAGAAATTTAAATAAGAAATATTTTACTTAAAAATTAATGAAGCCTATCTCTTCCTACAATGACTTTGCCAAAATCAAATTTAGTTTAATGACATAGTTCTTCACAAGACTGCCCTGACTTTATAGACAAACCATAATTTCAGAAGTTTCTGGGTCACTCTCACTTCAGATTTGCTGACTAAAAACATGAATGTTTCCACAATCCTCAGATTCTACAATTTTTTAGGAAATTACACAGAACTCCCTGTAAAATGAGCTCACAACTGTAACATGGGAAAAGAGGAACATGTTAGTTACAAGAAGATGCTCACAGCCAAAATCTGGAAGAATTCTAGATTTCAAGCTCCTTCATTCTCAAGGATGAATCCCTTCCTGGTATTGATATGCCAATACTGAAAAAGTCTAAACTTTAGTCAGGAAAACCCAATAGTTTTGTGTTCAGTTTCATTATGTAGGCAAGCTCAAATGCCTATTCAAGAAATGCACCATTGCTTATGTGACTCACTCACCAGCAAGATCTGTCATGTGCCTTTATCCCTGGTTGCTCTAATCAGGTTTTCTAAATGACCAACACTATCCTGACTATAAACTGCAATATACATCACTTTATTAGGATAACAAGGATCTTACCATGAATAAAAAGATACTCCTCATTGGGACTATCCAAAGATAAAGAATTTATCAGAGTTTTCAGGAAAACAAAACATCAAGATCTCTCTTGATAGATGTAGGTAGGTAGGTAGGTAGGTAGGTGGGTGGGTGGTTAGAGATATTCAGTCTAAAATATCTGTGTTGGCAGAATTCTCCTAAGAATGGCAATCTTTTTCTGTAAGACCTCTGATAATTGAATGAGACTCACCCATGTTATGGAAGATACTCTACACTAGTCAAAACCCACCAAATGAAATGTTAAGCTCATCCAAAAACACATTCATAAAAACATCTAGGTATATGTTACCAACTAGTCAAATGGCCTAGCCAAGTTGACACTTAATCATCATGAGAAATTAACTCCTCAGGATCAGAAATCTATCAGATTCTTTGTTATATACTTCATTTTTTATTGATAAAATTGATAGTATGCTTAATTGTTCACTTTTTTTTCTTCCTTAGCATTTTATACCCAACATTAAAAAGATGATGTGCTCTTAGCCTAATCCATTCATCTTCCTGGGACTTGTCGCCTATCCAAGATAATAGAGCAGAGCAATACTTGGTAATATGAGTGAAGTCAGAATAACAGAAAGAGAGAAAATTACTAGTGATCTGTGAGTGCTAAAAAGAAGAGCTGCTACTCTTTCCTATGTTCAATTCCTCTCCCAGACCCTCAAGGATTATAATGTGTTGGAACAAAATGATTAAAAGCTCTTTAAGGTATAGACTGAGAAAAAAGGCCAAAACACAGGAGTGGTAGCTTATGGGGTACAGAGAAAACATGGCTTTAGGAGAGTAAAATTGAAAGACTGGGTTTAATTGAAGATTTATTTCCTTGAAAGAAAGTGGATTTTGAGAGATGGTCCCAGAATCTATATATAAGTTTCCAAGTATCCATGACTACTGAGAAACTGTGGAAATGCTAAACTTCTAAAGGGAATCCTCTTTCATTTTCTTGTGGACTCTAAATGGTGTCTGAATAAAGATATTCGATGATATGCCATATATTGCCTTTTAAACAAATAACAGCCTAATATGGCATGTACATCTGTTGACTTATTTTGTTATTTAAATTGTGGAAAAACTAGCTTTGGAGTAAATCAGATATAACCACTGAGTCAAAGTGGTGAATTGACTGGGCCATGGTCAGATATTCTTTGTGTGTGTAGTACAAGACATAGATATGTTTCTTAATTTTGTTATCTGTCTATTTCAATGCATTGGATGTTATTAGAAGCCATTTGTGAAAAATGAGATTCAGGGCATTAACAAAACAGTTGTTATTCTTCACTCTTCTAGTTAAATAACAGACATTTTCCTGACATACTTTATTCTAGGAAGATATCATTTAATTTTTAACAAGGTAGAAACCTGTTCATTTTAGTCATCTTATTAAATCAGTGAGTTTAACACAATTTATGCAATTTCCAGTGTCATTTAAGACATAAAATAAATCATGCAATTTAGTAATAATTTTATCAAAGTAGTCAGAGAAGAATGGAAAATGATGTTTGGGAACTAACAATGTAAAATTAGGTAAGAGGTTTAGATTTCTGTTTTTTTTTTTTTTTTTTTTTTTTTTTTTTTTTTTTTCACTACTTTTTTCCCCCACTATGTATGATTTCCTGCTTGGTTTTATTTTCTAAGGACTAAATCACAAGCAACAAAAATAGAATGTAATCTTAGTCAATGAGATGGGGTGGCAGAGATTAGTGTGCAAGATGAAAAGGGGTTTAAAGATAGTGTTTGAGAGGTCTAATTTCATTTATGCTGTAGCCTTGAACATCATTTTGACATTCATATACATAGATACTCTTGGCATATGTGGTAGATGTCTAACATAAAGCGGTCACTTATTTAGAAACATTTCCAAAATGATTGTGCCATTTGGGAACTTAATTAAGTTTCTTCCTGTCAGGATTTTGATTCATAACCAAATTACATGGAGACAGTGGGAGAATACAGAACCTCAGTTAGTGATATCATACTACCCAAGATGCTTGGGTCTACAGCTAATAACTGTGGTATTTCCTGCTTGGTTTGGCTTCTTGATGTTGAAACTTCTATAGCTGGGAAGGCAAATTCCAGCAGATTGTTAAAGTTTGAATTCAGAAGAGACCTAAGTACCTCTAATGTTCTTCTGATCAACTACCCAGATAGAAGGTAGAGGAGACTTAATAGTAGGGAAAAAGTGGAAAATAGAAATGTATAGATGTTAGGCTCTTGTTAATTTATACCATCTGTCTCCTCCCTCTCTCTCTCACTCACTCACTCTCTTTCCCCCTTGATCCCCAAAAATATATCTACTGAATGAAACTAGAGAGTTTTCCCTCTATTATCTTATATGCTAAAACTTCCTCACAATTTGGTAGAGGAACTAAAATGTATTTATCTCTAAAAGATTTATTGATTGAATTATAAACAATAGAACTAGGCTATTTAATTAGAAAGCTAGGGAACATGATCTCAGTAAGTAAAATTTGTCTTGCAAACAGATATTAGAGCCTGAATAAAATAAACATATACCATGCTGAAATGCACAGTATAAATAACAAAACTCAAATGTTATCAGCTACAAAGTAAGCTATTTAAATAATACTGCATTTACATTTCTAGGAAATAGTTATGAGATTTGTTCCTTTTACTTGAGCATCTCAATTTTTGGTTCACATAATAATTAAAGCAATACATAAAATGATGTATCCATCATGGGTTGTACATGAGTGGTTTATTTTACAGATAAAATGCCTAGAAAAGACGAGAGCTTGTTTGGTTCATGTACCCATTCCCAGACTTCTCAGATCTTCATGTTCAGCACACTGTATGTTCTAGTCTAAGTATCATTCCTTAAATAGATTAGAAGTTTGCTCATGGAACTTGTTTTTTTCATGTTGGAATATATTCAATGCCTTGAAACCACCCGACAATATGACTCCATTTTTTAAAACTTAGTTGTGACTAGAAATCCTTATGGAGTTCTTGCCAGCAAAAACTTTACATTTTTATCTGATGTTCATGGTCAGGGGTTAGGAATATCTTCTCTGTTGTATGACTGGGATTTCCTCTATCATAGCAATTTTGTGGCATTATCATCTCTAGTTTTATTTTTCAAAAGTGTTAGAAAACAGAAATAGGAAATAGTTTTTTATACTCAAACTATCTTCTCCTCTACTCCCCACACCCCAGTTTCATGAGGCAGGCACCCTTTCATATGCTAATAGGTTGTGATTCTTCCCCTGAAATTGAGCTGGCTGAAATGTGTTTCTAAACTCTACACTTTTCTATTTGGAATTCTATCATGAATATAGGTGAAAGTGTGAGTAGACAATGAAACAAAGTTTTTGAAAACTGAAAGAAGGTTGAAAATCTCTGAGTAGAAGCAATAGCATTGTTGGGAGGCAGCACTTTTTCGGAGATGACTGTATACCCGAGCAGAGTGAGGCTGGGTGTAGAGTCTCCTAGAGAGAGAGAATCTCAGGCAAAGGGCTTTTGAGGCACACTCAAGATTATCTGTTCCATATGGTCTTAAGCAGCAGAGTCTGGGGACCCAGGAGAGGCAGGGGATCTGTCACAGCAGGTGTCTCACCGGGAAAGGAAGTATTAGTATAATCAGTGGGAGGTCTCCTCTCACCTCCAACTAACTTTGTAGAAAGAATACCAAAGACATTGAGGTAGAGTCTTGAGTCACCTCTCTTAGTTGAGTTTCTTAGATCATATATCGGTTAAATTATAAATATACAGAAAATCAGAATTTAGGAATAAATGTTAATAATTATGTAACCCATAATAATTATTGTGTTTTATTGCTATTACTCAAAGAACTAAATTTTTATGGCTCATGGTGTTATAAAAGTTATTCAAGTGAGTATACTTTGTTATTTTTATGTTATAAAATTCTTATGCATGCAAGTACCTGCTTTTTTCTTTATCTTCAGCAGTCATCATAGTGTCAGTTGTTAAAGTGGGTGTGGTATTAAAATTAACCAAATGTGTGGTAGGATATTTCTCACATGTGTTACATGACAATTTTAAACTTTTATTCATGGACTAATTAAATGGGAATTTTTATAAAGTATATGATAAGTAAGGGCATTTCTGGGAGCTCATTCATTATTTGATATAAAACTTAAGGGAAGGAGGAAAGCTTGTTTCTTATACATCCAAAGAAATGAGCCCACCTCTAGTATATTCATACTTTGTGAATTGCATAAGAAAAATATCTTTGCCCCAATAAGCAGCTGCATTGTATGAACTCTTTTACTGCCAGTACTGTTAACAAAAGATTGGTCTGTGACATTAAATTAGGAAAGCCAAGCTCAACCAGAGATGAGCTGACAAATTAATCACCATGGAAAAAATAAATACAAGAAACTACAGAACTCTGGGTGTCTTAGTGCTGGGTGAGATGTAGTAACACCTAGAGAAGATGGTTCTATACTTCTAAATCATATATAATGTGGTAAACCAATCTCAAAAACAAAACAGAACAAAACATGGAAGACACAATAATGCAATAACAAAGGAAACAGCAAAAGCACAAGTTTCCTGTAACATCTATGAGTTTGTTTTCCTTACTCAAGCTGGGAAATAAAAAAATTTACTGAAATACTCCCACATTCCACCTGGATAGCATACAACATAGCCAGACAACCCTATGAGGTAGTCTTTCTCCTAAGAAGATGAACAGATTTTAGTGACAATGGATCCAATTTCTATTACAAGGTTCTTGTCAATCTTATTTATCTAGCTAATTCATCTTTTGATAAGTGAATTTTTGTGTATATGAAATCATAATGCATCCTGTTCTCGCAATTATATTGTGACATTTAAATTTTTAATGTTTTAATGTGAATGGTCTCTAATTGTATAGACAGGAGATATATATTTCCTATCTATCATCTTCCTTCTTTATATATGGCTAGGTAGATACTACATAAAACCTTTACATAAGGCAATAATACAATTTTTATTTAACACAATAAGCGGTACACATTTGTTTATGTCATTGATATTATGTTTGAAAAAATATTTTTACAATTAATACTTCTTTATAATAATTTGTTTCAAATTAGAGATAAATTTTTAACTTACTCAACACATTCAGATTATTTTTCAAAGTAAACTTATTTTAAATGGAGCTTTGTACATGGATATTTTCCAGATTATACAATGAAAAATTCAAGAACCTGAGCAGTTTCTTTTGAATATTGATAAAATATGAACAGAATCAATTTATGGAATAGTAATAGTTAATAAAAATATACTCTCTTACTAAAAACAATGAAATAGAGATTGTAGAGACATTTTATCTGCTATTAACTCAATCAACAGAAAGTTGTCTATTGTTTCTGGAGACTAATGTCTTCATGCTTGTATCTAAACAAATTAGGCCTTGTTCATGTAGGTAAATTGGATGGGAGGTGGATAAAGACATCATTATGCAAAATTAATGAGCATAAGAAAGGAGGTCCATTTTTTAACTAATTCAACAAAAAACATTATTTTTGCTCAGCAAGGCAGCAATCTAAGAGACAAACAAGTTAATAACAGCAGAGGGATAGTGTGGGTGTCCAGGGCACAACTTTTATTTAGATAACAAAAAAGTTTGGCAAAATTAAATTCCCTATTTAAAACACAAGACTTCAAGATAAAGTGATGCTATGCTTAATATAAAAAGAAGTTTGAAATCCAATACTCTTCCTCCTTTTCTAAATATTTTATGACATCTAAACTAATTATTTCTGTGATATTTCTGTTAGGAAATTACAGTTCTTGTATTAAAAGGAAAAATAGATTAGACACTATTCTTCAACTGAAACTAAGGTATAAAACAAACACAAATATAAAAGCACATTTCACAATCATAATGGGCTAAGAACCTAGCTCATTACTTTAAACACTGACAAAGTATAAACATGTGATGTGAGAAAGAGGACTGTCTTGGTCTTCCTTTCAATTTATTTTTCTTGTACAGTAGGAATTTACTGAAAAATATATACAAATAGAAACATTAAATTGGTTCATATTTGTCTGATATATTTTATATTTTACCCTCATATATAAACATAACCATAAATTACATATCTTTTTATTAATTTAGTCTTCAAATATTAAACCTCACCATTTGTCAAGTACTCTGAACTGGATAGTCATAAGGATCAACCCCCTTTAAAAAGGAACTTACATTTTGGTGAAAAGCAATACATCTTGTCTTAAGACCACACAAATTATTTAACACACAGAAAAAAATGTGTGTATGTGTATTCATCATATATTCAATCAATGATAAATGTACAGGCACAGCATAGAAGACAGTTTTTAAAAACCCTGCAATTGTCTTCCTGCACTTGATTACAAGCATTTATGCTATGCTAATTGAAGCAACCATTGATGATGCAAGGCAGAGGTTTTTTTGCTTAGATATATTTAATATTAGCCATTGTCACTAAACTGAACTTGTTAGTCACCCCAATAAGTGTTGGTCTAGTGAAAGAAAACTATGAGGGTTCTGTCATTTGGGATTTGGTCAGAAATGTTTTTTAAAATTTCATTACATGCTTGCAGAAATAAGTCAGAAAGTAAAAGAGAAATACTGGATAGTCTCACTTATATGAGGGATAAAGGGAAAACAACTAACAGACAAGGAAAATGTATAACTAATTTTTAGCAAAATTGAAGCATGGATCTTGAGAGGGGGAGGGGGAATATTGGGGGAAGGAGGGGCACAGAAAATCCGGACTATGGTTCAAGGGTTAGAAGGTGGTAGGGGAACCCCAGTGTAGATAATGATGTAAAATAAAATAAATAATAGAATAAAAAAATAAAATAAATGCCTGAAAGAAGAGTCCTGTATTATTGAAGAAAATTAAGCCTAATTAGTGTGATACACTGTTATTTGTGATCTAAAATCGTTTTTTCGTTATATTTAAGATAATTTATTTAGTTAAGCTGGCCATCGATAGGCTTTAGTCTTTCAATTGAAGATGACATTTTAGCATATCTAAAATCCCTGGCTAAAAACAGTGGTTGGCTATAGGATCAACTCATATGGAAATGTTTTCATCAGTATCATGGTAGAGTTCTTTTTTTTTTTTTTTTTGAGACTAAGTCTCACTATTTTTGCCTGTGGAACCGCAGGCTCTCGTTGCCCAGGATACCACGGACTCAAGCAATTCCCAGTCTCAGCTTCCCAGGTAGCTGAGATTACAGGCACGCACCACCACACCCAGCTATTTTTTTTGGAACTAGGTCTTGCTCATGGCAGAGTTCTTAGCAAATACTTGATCTTCCTGTCTATAGGATGACTCAACACAGAGATTGCAAATTGAACCATTCTGCTTACGGCTTCAAAGGCTCCCACATTTGCTGATTGAGATCATAAAGAGAAAACTGACTTTTCCACAGAAAATTATAATTGAAAAATGTCATAGAGTTCATTAATTCAGTTAACAACAAGGTGACTTTGAACTTCAGACCAAAAAATGTATTATCCAAATCTTTACAATGAGATTAAATAATAAAATATAGACACTATAAAAATAAAAAGCAAACCCTGATGAGATCACCTGAGTTTGAATTTCATCATCAGTACTCTCAGGGAGAAAATAATATTGATCAAATACAAAAGTGCTAGAGGTGCTTTAGTTAATCTTTGGTTCCTTGAAATTCATTAAATTAAAAAATCCTTGATGAGATAAATTTTAGAATTAAATAGTTACTCTAACTTAAACTAAAACAATAAAGAATCCCTTTTTAATAAAATTAGTAATATCCAAAAGTATTTCATTTTATTTTTATATTTACTCTAATCCTGAGATATGCTTCATTCCTGTATAGATTCAGAGTTCTTTCAAGAGTTATAACCTATTTAGTATATCAAAAAAAAAAAAAAAAAAAAGAGTTCAAGTCTTTTTGATTTCTTAGTGTTGTACTATGTGTATTTCCTAGGTTTATAAATTAAGCTGAGAAACTTACTAAGAAGACACAGATCAATACTCATGCGATTGAGTTCTTATTATTTTTATGTTTTTCATTAGTTCTTATGACAAAACTATTCTTGGCAAATTTATGTTCTATTAACCCACAGTCTAGCATTGACAGGTATCTTAGGCAAGTGGAGTCAGTGGGAAAAATCATTCCCACTGACTTTATTCAACTTTATTTGCCAGGATGCCTGTCAGTCTACACCAGGTGCTTGGATACTAAAGCCTTGTATATAAACTTAATGTGAGAGTACCCATAAAGAGTGTGCTTATGACACATTACTATCAGATGAAAATTTACCTGAACATACAACCCCAGTTGTTATCTTTTGAAACATTTCTCTTTGAGAAATTTAGACCTTAGTTTGAATATTTAATCTACAATCATATTAGAAAATTATCATTTTATGCATATGTCTCATACTTCTTCATTTCATTACAGGACTCAATTATGAGAGAGTAAGCACTCTGATTCCTAGTCAAGTACTTCTTACCATTACAAATCAAAAACTCCTTTATGAAGAATACTACTCAAGTATACATTCCACATTTTTTTAATGAGTTGCATAATGGTACACATATCTAGCAGGATATAAGTACATGTAGGCTAGGACCTTTTGAACTATAAACTTTGCTATTTAGTAGATATGCCAGAGTTTGCTAAAGATATATTGAAGTTGTACAAATCTAGATTTCTATCACCAGTGAAAAAAGTATT
Source organism: Uropsilus gracilis (assembly GCA_004024945.1). Classification (NCBI taxonomy): domain Eukaryota; kingdom Metazoa; phylum Chordata; class Mammalia; order Eulipotyphla; family Talpidae; genus Uropsilus; species Uropsilus gracilis. Next base: position 32,517 of record PVHY01002197.1, on the reverse strand, counting down.
TTCTCACATATTAACACAATTTGATATTCTAAGTATGTTTAATTTTCAGCATTCAACTTTAAGTACAACATGTGTCTGTGTATTATTTCATATTAATATAGTAAGAGTGATTTTATTTTTTAATTTGCATTTGTATACATTTTAACACATTTTAGTCACATAGAACCTGCAGCACTCTATCCCAAACCTGCACCTTAACAATCATTGATTGGTTCTCCAGTATAATTTTATCTTTTCACAAAGTTCATGTATATGGAATACATACAAAAATAAATGTTTATTGCCTGGTTCTTAGACTATTATATAATACCCATAAGACATGTGTCATTTCTTACAGATTGATGCTTGTATTGATGTTCACTCCATGAACATTTGTTGTACTATGGAATAGATAAATGCATTTTGTTATTTTATTTTAGTTATTTCTCTCAGTTTTAATAAAAACAAACACTTCACTGCTTTCATTTATTCTTCCTTTCCTTCAGTTATTTTCACACTCATTAAAAATATGTTCTACCTTATGTATGTTAAAGCCCTGAACAAAAATCCAGATGACTTGGGTATTATATTTCTTCTTATACTAACACAGGAAAGTTATTAGCCACATACTATTTAGTTTGTTCACCTATACTTTGAATACTTTGAATTGCACAATCCGTATAATTTTTAAAACTAAAAGAATGTGTGATACACAGTAAATAGTAGGCCAGAACCAACTTCTGCATTGTGGCTTCACTATACACTTAGGATGCTGGGATAGTTATTAACCAGTGATTAAAACCTAATTTGCTTTACTTCTTTTAAAACATATTAATAAAGGTACATAATAGAAATTAATATGGATACTATTATTGGATACTCTGTAGATTATGTACTATATATTATGTAGATAAAAATCTTAGTTTGTATAAAATAACATTGAGGGGAAAATGTTTTCTCTTATTCATTGTACATTTTTCAGTTAGGTTTGTTTAATATTATTCTTAGAATATACTAAAATATTGATAGATTTTTATTACAATATTATGCATTCCTTAATTTTATTACAAGAATATAAATTCCCTAATTTACTTTCAAAAAGGAATTGTGGTAAAGAGATTTAATTTTTATTGGTGTGTTATGTAACTTTACAGGTTGGAAATTAAAACAAACTAACATTACTTACAAGTTTTAGTGAGATTCATATACTAGTGCTCATAAATATTTATATTTATAATGTAATTTTTTGAGCAATAAGAATTCAGTATAAAATCATAGATTGGATGTAGTACTTGGAATGATTCAGGTTTATTAAGTACTAGATGTAACAGGATATACCTTTATAAAGTGGGTTAATTATATTTATGATATAATTATTGAATAATAACAAAAGAATAGCTAATAAAATAGGAAATCAAATTTTCAAATATTCATTTTCATACACAATAGTTGTAGATTATTTTACAAGTTACTCAGACATCTATTGAATTGTGCATAAAATAAAAATATATATATTTGCAATTTTAAACTCCTTACATATATATTTTATGTAAATTAATAATTAAAATGTCAACCAATATGGTAAAAAAATAGTAATATTTTTATGCCAAATTCTGAACATTTTTGGCATTAAAGCACAGCAGCTTACCTCTCTTGATACCTCTCTATATAATATAAATACATATTTGTATATATATACAATTAAATGTATTTAAAGTATATATTTGAATATACACAGGCATGAATACATATTTATATGTTTGGATATATATATACATTAAATTTGCACACTTAATATGCAACATTGATATGCATATACTTGCATATCAATATATATGACAGATTTGTTTAGCATGTATGTTTAAGCATATATTTAAATATGGCACTTTTAAAATGTTATATATTTAAATATGTGTTTATACATATACCTATATTTATATGCCTAATATAGCACTTTAAATATAATCTATGAGTTCACTGAACATCAGATGTTGTAGTAACCAACCTAACCTATACTCTATGGAATAAATTATGTACTGTTATCAGAAATATTACATATCTACACAGGCTAAATTTAACTTGTTATTTTATGTTAGAGAGATTACAACAAATTAAACTATTGTCAATTATTCTCTTTAAATCCTGTAGGAGAAGCATCTCTTTGAGTTAGTTTCCTGCTCTTATTTATTTTCAGGAAGTGGTTGAGTGCTACTTAAAATAGGATAAGTCAAGAAACTGCTGAGTATGAAACTGAAACCTGGCAAATTCATTCTTCAGTTAAAATTCCAAGTACTTGGTTTATGCCTACGAAATTCACAGAATAGCAGATGTACAAGCAGCCAACCTAACCTGTACTCTGTGGAATAAATTTTGTTATATTATCAGAAATATTAAATATCTATACTCGGTAACTTTAACTTGTTATTTTGTTTTGGAGAGGATGTAACAAATTAAACTATTAACTGTCCAATTTTTCTCTTTTTCTTTAAATCTTATAGGAGAGGCATAACTCTACCAAGAATTATCAGTAATCTAAGATTTTAAAATTTTCTTATATATATATAATAATATATTGAGAAGGAACTGTACACAAGATTAGATTCAGAAAGGTCATTAAATTAGAAAAATAGGGCCGGGCACGGTGGCTCGTGCTTGTAAGCTTCAGCCTATGAAGCGGCGGGAGCTAGGGATCGCGGTTCGAGCCCTTCCTGGGGCCGGTAGCGAGACCTATTTCCAAAAAAAAAAAAAAAAAAAAAAATAGCTGGGCGTGGTGGCACGCGCCTGTAATCCCAGCTACCTGGGAAGCTGAGGCTGGGGATTGCTTGAGTCTGTGGTACCCCGGGCAACGAGAGCCTGCGGTTCCATGGGCAAAAATAGCAAGACCTAGTCTCAAAAAAAAAAAAAAAAATTAGAAAAATATTCAGTAACTTAGCTAATGAAGTGATAAAACAGTATATTGCTTATAGTCTTGAATGTGAGAAAAATATCATCTGAGTGCTGGGCCTGATTCTCTAAAATGTAAAAAGGCATTAATCAAAAGATAGCTTTATAAGGATTGTGAGTTAGAGGATTGAGTCAAATTTTATAAAAGGCTAAGCAAAAACCATTTTTAGTTTTATAATAGATTCTAGTAGTTGCTTGATAGAAAGCATTTAGGAAGGAGAAATATTTAAACACCTTCAGATGGATTAATCTACCTATAATGGATTTTTAAATATATGATAGATAATGACTAAAATATAGCATAGTGATTTTTTAATGAAAGCTGAATAATATTCCAATGCATGAGAATTGGCACATATTATTTACCAATTGATCTGTTGCTTTCTGTGAATTTCTGATTTGGTGTACTAATATCTACTTGAGTTCCTGCTTTCCATTCTTGTGTTATATAAACATAAAAGTTGATAGCTAAGACTATGTGATAATTCTACATCTGAATTTTTGAAGAAATATGTTGTTTTCCATAATTACTGCACTATTTTATATTCCCATTAACAGAACAAGGGTTCTAATTTCTCCATATCCTTTCTAATATTTATTTTTATCAGTATTTTTATTGTTATTAAGTATTTGGGGTCTTAGTGGATGAAAAGTATTAAACAAGGGAATTCTTCCTAATGAACAACCTAGAAGTATTTGCGTCCACTTATTTTAATGTTTAGATTTATAAATTATGATCTCTCTGAAGAAAATTCAGATCTTTTTTGCTTGGCTGCATATATTAAAATTTGGGGAGTTAGCATTTTTCTTAGATCCACTCATTTGGCTTACCAAATATTTTCTAAAAAAAACACTTGATAAATATTTGTTGGATATTCACTACATATCTACAGAATCCACTATAAATTTGTCTCATTTTGACTCTAAAAATGTTAGGAAATATGTTGTGCTAAACTTGGTAGAATTTCTTTAAAATAATATATTTCTGTTCCATATCTTTTTCCAGATTGCACACACAATTCTAATAGCTCTTCTTGAAAGTTCTTATGGATTTTTTTGACATTTTAGAATACATACATATTTAGGAGTAAATATGAACTTTAGTTGCATATTATTCCATTAATATTGCTATCTATTGTTTGTATTGGTAAATCATTTTATATGTATTAAAATTAAATATATCTAAGTAAGCAATTTTATTTTATTCTAAATAAGTGATATATCTTACTAAACTTGATAATTTTCCCTGAGAATTCTATTCACATTTTCCAACATATTCAAAATTCTAATAAGGTTCTTTGAAAACCATAAAAAGATAAATTATCAATGGTCCATTAGATCTTCGTTGGCAGTCAGAATCCTAATTTAGTATTAAAATGTGAAAAACAACAGAACACTTATCATAGAACTATGTACTCATTAGCTTTAGAAACATAAAAATGTGGAATATAATGATTTCTCTAAAGCCAATATACTGAATGTGATGACAGTACAAAGTAATCTTTAGTTTGCAGCAATATATCAAAACCTCTGGAATGAGATTTATGTGAGAAAAATTCTAGTCCATATAAATTACATAATTAGACATACAGACAAAATAGTATATTGCTAGTCTTCAATGTTCTAAATATTTCTGGGATTGCATTAAAATATTAATTAATATTCTTTTCACTGTAATATGTATCAATAGAGAATGCACTTGTTGTACAATATAACATCATAGTTTCTACACTAAAAAAAGTGATATGTCATCTGAATTTGAATCTCTCATCAGGTTTAAAGCAATAGTCAATTTCTCCAAATTAAATACAAATAGATTGTATTTGTATTTGTGGAAATACAAATAGATAAATAAAAATGAAATTAAAATGAATAGTCAGAGGTCCCTGAATTTAAGCATAGGGTGAACTAACAATATTGAAATAGACTGTATATTTGTCTAATTAGCAAAATTGTGTAGGATAAATTGATATTTGAAGTTACTTAGTAGTATAATAGAATCACAGTTATAATTTAAGAAGGTGATATTTCATGGTTAGATGGAAGGAAGAAAACTGTAATGCTTTTAGTAGCATATAATAAGTTGTTTTTTTTAATGTTTGACTGGGTTTTTTGCTTTTGTGATAGAATGGCTATATTGGTATCAGACAAAATATATTAACACATGCACACATAAATGTTATTTGGGATAAAAGACTGAATAGATATGACAAGGATATCAACCCACTAGGAAAATATAATTAAAAACATATACATATATATAAAGAGAACTATAATATATGTGAAGCAAAAACTGATACAATTGAATGGTAAATAAACAGTAACCATGTGAGACCTCAATATTGGAAGATCAATAACTGATATAAAACCAGGCAAAAAAATCAGCAAGGGAAAAGATTTAAATAACACTATATACTGAATAGGCCAATTGACATCAAAACACTTTATCTAGCAAAAACACAACACAGTTCTTTTCAAATGTATATGGAATTATTTTCAAAGATAAACCACATGTGAAACACCAATAAAAATTCAAAAATTAGAAATCATACAAGTATATTCTCTGCACTCTAATGCTAGTCCTCACACCAGTTCTACTCAACATTTTACTGGAATTAACAGAACTATCAGTCAAGAAAAAAGGTTAAATAAAAGGTATTTAAATAAGAATGAAAGAAGTAAAACTATTTATCTTTGCAGACAAATGATCTTATATAGAGAGATACCTAAGAAGTACACTAAGAAAAAAAACTGCATTAGTAAGTAAAACTATCAAGGTTTTCAAATAACCAGAGTACAAATGTATATTTTTATATTTTTGTACATTAGTAGTGAAACTTCTAAAAATTAAGCAATTATAAATAATAACATCAAAAATAAAATATTTAGATTAAAATTTAGCGAAAGAAGTACAATTGTATACTGAAAATGAAAGCAATTTGAAACATATTAAAGAAGGAATTGAGGCTACCTGAGAGGAGGCATGAAAGTGGAAGGAGCAAAGTGATGAGAGAGCATAATAAAGTGTGGTGAAGAACTATGGGAACCTAGAAGGGGGTTTGGTGACATACACATGAGGGTATTTCTCTATACCTTTAAATGTTATACAATCTCAATCATGTGTACATCTAAATATCTAAAAAAATGTTGCCAAACGTCTAAAAGAGAAAGTATATTTATTTGTAATTAAAATAGTCAAAGCTGGTATAGAAAACATGGATTGCATAGTGTTAAAAATCATTTACACAATAATGCAGTTTGGAATTTATAGATTTGCATATCTTTTATAAATTATATGTAAGCATATTTCTAAGAGTTTGAAGAAAAATGGAATTTCAATTAACAGAGTATATGAAAAAGAGAATAGCATCGAGCCTACTTCATAGTAAGGAATCCTTAACTGAGAAACACAATTTAGTATCTGCTTACATCATTTTTCTGATGGGACATTTATCCCCAGTATGAAAGTTTAGAGAAAACTAGCTGTATTTCAATATTTTACTTAAAATTTTGGTGAGAATTTGCTAGGTTAGGTACATAAACTTGAGTTTCTTTATCTAAAACTCTAATAATAACATTACCTAAGGATTATAGTAAAGATTGAAAGTGGTAATCTTCTAAAGCGCTTAGCACATACAAAATTATGCAAAATGGCTATTCTGATTACACCATCATCTGATAAATTTAAATTTTTGAAGGATTTGTTCTGACTTGTTCACTGACTTATTCACTCTATCAAATTTCAGATATTTTTAGAGTGTCTGATAAATATGGATAAATATTATGGATAGCTGTAGGTATATTTAATAAATTCCTCATGGAATTTGCAGTCTCGGTGGAATAGAGAAATATTAATCAAAAGCACACACATTTTAAAAAATAATTGTGGTAACATTTTAAAATGTCAAAGTGCAGAAGTGCTAAGATACAGTACATTTATTTGGTGTATTGGGCCAGTGAAGCTCTCCTTGATATAATGGCATTAAACTGAGCATTACAAAACAAGTACAGGAGCCCAGATGGAGATAGATAAAGAAGTGCAGGGAGAAAGGACTTGTGAAGATTATGTTACTGAAATCTGAGGGTGTTTCAAAATGAAGCCAGTATTTAATATATTTACCTTGATTGAAACAACTCACCTTTATTAGTCAATCCTTAACCTCCTCTTTAGCCTGGCCAACTCAAGTTGTCCTCCTGTTTGATCTCCTTTTATTTCTGATCTTTCATTTCCCTTTTCTTAAATAAATTTGCCCCTGTCACGCCCCCCCAACTGTCATGCATGTGTGGGTTTATACTTAGCTTCACAATACTTTGTCATTGATCTGTGTGTCTGTTTTATTACAATACAAAAAACATCTACTTTATGTGTACAAAATTTCCATTATTTTTATTTCTATGTATGTATTATACTCATATTTAATCTGTCATAAACATTTAAATGAATATATATAAGTAATAAAATATTGGTATATGTATCTTTAATGAGTGTTCATTTGTTTCATGATGCTCTGAATAGAAATTGACTTTCAAAAATTCTATTATTAGATTTTGATAGATATGTTTTTTCCCTAATATTCCTTATATAATACAAATTGATAACTTTCATTTGAATCATAATAATTTGCTTTAGATCATACATACAATCTCTATATTAGTGACTTTGGTTTATATAATCAGTAAATTGATCAATTTATTAGATCTATTCAAAAACTGAGTGTATAAATAAGAAACAAAATGGTATGAAATTTTATGTCAAGTGGCATATATTCAATGCTGTTAAAAAGTAGCATTTTAAATATATCATTTAAAACTATGCATTCATTCACTTTATTAGTAGCTTAGTTTTAAAATAGTGTAGCAGATCTTTGGCATCTGCAAAACACCTATCATGAGACTTTCTCAAATTCTCAACTTTCTCGTGGGCATTAATATAAAAATGACTATGAGTTTTCTCATGTACTCCAAGGGCATTTATTATAAGATGTAATAAATGTAAATAATAAAGCCACATAGTTATTATGACTAGCCAGTTTCAATGACTTGCTATGCATCAAATTTTCATTAATACCATTTCATATTTTGGTAATTTATTCTATATAATTGTCAAATTTTTTCCCCTAATTTGCATTTTAGCAGAGACATATATATGTATATATGAATAAATATTAAATCTACATATATAATTTTATTTATATGGTTGACTTTTGGACTGGGTATGAAGAGCTAAGAGGCATGTTGTTCAAGGCAGCACAGCAAAAAGACCTGCAATATTTCACATCTGACACAAACAGAAATAGCCATTGTGACAGCAAAAATACTTTGAAGAAATATTATATAAATATGTGACATTCTTTGCACACATTAGCCCAACAAATGATGTGTGGTGGATGACAGAATTTTTGGTTGACTGGAGAAGAGATGATGGTCTGGGATGAAATAAGATATGAAGTTGAAATATTTGTTAGCATTTACAATGCAAAAACAAGGAAAAGCAGTCCTGCTAGTATTAGGGGAAATATTTTTTATTGTTATTATTTTTTATTAATCTTTTTGTGGTTTACAAAATCATACATGTTTACACATATGTATATATTTTATATCATGCATTCCCCAGGGCTCACCCTCCACCACATCACACGAGAGCCCTCCTTTTAATCTTCCTGTATACTCCTCTTTTCCAATTTCTTCTTCCCCTATCTCTCTCCTAGAAGCCTGCCCCAGCTCCACTGTCAGTTTATTTTGGCTTATGTTGTCTTTTGTTATTCCTGTACCCATCTGTAGGCAAGATCATGTTGTTTCTATCTTTTTCTTTCTGACTTATTTTTGCTAACATGATTCCCTCTAGTTCCATCCATGTTATCACAAACACTTCATGTTTGTTGGTTTTGATTGCAACATAATATTACATTGTGTAAATACACCACATATTATTCAACTATTCATCAGTTTTGGGGCACCTGGGTTGTTTCCATATCCCGGTAACTGTATATAGTGTTGCAATGAACTCTGAGTACAGGTATCTTTGAATTAGTGTTTTGGTGTCCTTTGGGTAGATTCACAGAAGTGGGATTGCTGGATAGAATGATTATTCCATTTACAGAGGGTCCTCCACACAATTTTCCATAGTGGCTGAACCAGTTTACATTCCCACCAGCAGTGTAAGAGTGTTCCTTTCTCTCCATATCCAAGCCAACACTTGTTGCTCGTTTTTTTGATAAGGGCCATTCTTACTAGTGTAAAATGTTTTTTGACTATGGTTTTGATTTGCATTACCCTGATTACTAGTGATACTGAGCATTTTTTATATGCCTGTTAGCCATTTGTATTTATCTTTGGAGAATTGTCTTTTTAGTTCTCCCCATTTTTTGACTGGACTTTTTGCTTTGTATTTGCTAAGTTGTAAAATTTTTCCCATTATTTGGGTTTCTTTTTGTTTTGGTTATTGTCTATTTTGCTGTACAGAATAATTTTTAGTTTGAGGTAGTCCCGGATGTTTATGTTTTCCTTTTTTTTTTTTTTTAACCACCTGTATTTGTGTCCTGAAAGGGATTTCTGAAGCATAAGTCTTGGAGAGTTTTATTCAAATTTTCCTCTATGTCTTCTATAGTTTTGAGTCTTACATCCAAATTTTTTATCCATTTTGAGTTGGTTTATGTACATGGTGTGAGAGAATTGTCTAGGTTAATTTCTTTTCATGTAGTCGTCCAGTTTTTCCATCACCATTTATTGAGGAGGCTAACATTCAAATGTATGTTTAATGCTCCTTTGTCGAAGATTAGTTGATCATAGACGCGTGGTTTTATTTCTGGGCATTCGGTTATGTTCCATTTATCTGATTGTTTGCTTTTTTTACCAGTACCATGCTGAGTTTTTATTAAAATGATGGCACAATAAGCCACTTTTACTAGAGTTTGCTATCTCTTAAATGAGCAAATGCAACCTCAAACAAGCTCATGGTGATGGTGTCAATTAAACTTCAATGATTACTTATATACTCAGTGGATGTGAAAATCTTTGTATCATAATTAACATTTTTAGGAAACGGGAACAAAAAGAATGCTCCTTATTGTGCTGATCACTCAAGTACATTTAAAGCAAGGAACTTCATCAAAAATATACAGTAGCAATTGCAAAACTTACAATTTATAGTATGAAACAAAATATTTCACGAGACACTAATGCAGAAGTTGCCTATTTTAGATAAGGATACACCAAAAGTTATTCTTAAGATCTTAGTAGAGGGCCGGGCAGGGTGGCACGTGACTGTAGGTGGCAGCCTAGGAAGCTGCAGCCAGCTGGGGCCCGGGATTATGGTTTGAGTCCTGCCGGGGGCACGTAGTGAGACCTAGTCCCCCAAAAAATAGCTGGATGTGGTAGCATATGCTTGTAATTCCAGCTACCTGGGAAGCTGAGGCTGGGGATTGCTTGAATCTGTGGTACCCTGGGCAACGTGAGCCCGCGGTTCCACAGGCAAAAATAGTGAGACCTACTCTCAAAAAGAATTTAGTAGAAAAGTTTCTTCAGTCACACAAAATAACCAGATCTCTAGATGACTACATACCACAAGAGACAAAGGCTTTTCCAAGATTGTGCTCCTCACCAGAAGATTAGCTGTAGGACAATGAAAATTGCAGAAATAACAATGGTATGATTAAAATTTTTCCCTGATCAAATTTTCATAACCTATAGTGTAAAATAAAGTAACTTATATTTTGACAAGTAATCTGTTATGGGTGTTAAAGGTTTGTGATTAATGGTCAGAAAGATATGTTCTATAGATATTACAGACATATACATTATTTAATAGAGTTATTTTATTATGCTAACTGATTTTATGTTATAAATAATAACTATAAAATTGCTTGGCTAAGAACTCAATATATGTTTTTTATGGAAAAAATCAGGGCATATTTTTTGATGTCTTTTATTCAAGATTATCTTCAATTTATAGAATAAACTATGCTTGTTAATTCATAGTGCTGGTTTAGAAAATAAACCAAACCAAAACAACAACAAGAAACAAAGGTTGAGATAAATTAAAATTTATTTTGTCTTTAGTGTTCTTTTTGCCTCATTTACTGTGCTTTCCTTCTGACAATTATATGGAGTAATAAAATGCTTCAATTAATATACAGAAATTCTTAACTTGTAAGCAGCAGTTTGCATAGTACTGGTATTGTATTTCACTGATATTAAATGATACAATATGGACATAAGTGACCTGAATTATTTAAATAAAATAGAGTAGTAAAACTGTAGTTAATGTAGCTCTTTAATGAAGTAGTTATATGTCATGATATTCTGAATATTTTAGATTTTATATATTAACCAATGTAGAAATTGGATGAAAATTTGTATATTGGTAGTAATAAAAATGATGGAATAGTCAATACTTCTAGCTAACTTACTGTCATTTTTGAAAAATGAAGACTACAAGAAATATGGTTTGTAATTAAAAAGAAGAGGTAACGGATAGCTATTTTGTGGGAAAAAAATAACCACTATGGTAGCTGACAGCAGTCAAAATATGTACAAATTTCATTTCAAAAAAAAATTCAGAAAATATAACTCAGAACAATTCAGTAAAATGATGTTAACTAGAAAAGGAAAAGCCATGCTTATTTGGAGAGGTACTTAGTGAACTTGATTTTTAATATGTTCAGTTACATTTATTGATATCTTTTCAGGTGGTTGTTTTCTACATACACCTTTATGTGTAAAATGTGAAATTTTCAAGATTTAGCTTTGGAGAATTGTTTTATGTCATCAGTAAGTATAATGATCATGATGAAATCCGATGAACAAAGAAAGGATTATTGATATAATCTTTCTTTCTTTGCTTTCCTTTAGCCTGGTCTGGGGAATTAGGAAAGCACTGATGTTTAAATAGGAAAATAACAAGCAAAAAAGCAGTAAATACGTTTTCAAGTTTAACAAAGTATGGGCTCTCCCTTTAGAGTACTATTTAGCATAAATATTAGCCATGATCCCATAAATTTCCATTTAATTAATTAAAAAATCATCAAAATCAGAATAATCATTTGCAAAAGTGAATTTGTAAGCACCATATCAAATCTATCACATATCATATTAGACATTCATTTTTCAAAACTGACCATGGGAGTGCTTGTGAATAAAATGAGCATGCCTATTGTTTTGATCCAATTACAAGAAAAACTTGATGTGATGTTGGTAGAAAATAGCCTTTGGTGATGCAGTCAAACAAAAACCCCATAAAGCTACCACAAAGAAAAAAAGGTAAAGTCCTTGATGACTGTGGACAAAACGGTGACTATGGTCAAACTAGAAAACCCCATAAGTCTAAATAAGCACATTATGGTTAGGAGTGGTGTTTTGAATCATGCTATTAAAGATAGCTCATCCAATACTGGAACAGGCAGATAATCAATAAATATTACTAATGTAATCAGATATTTTAAAGTTACAAAGTAACATTTTTTTGAACATTGCAATTAGATATTTGCATTTTCCACTATTGCAAATTTGTTTATTGATTGTAAATTTTATCCTTAATATTCTTTACTCCTGTGGTGAGAATCCATTTCTTGGGAAAGATCTTCACTGATTCTTCTGAAAACACTTCTAAAGAACAGACAGAAATTTCTAATAAGATATTAATGAGTGACTAAGTCTTCTTGAGAAAGCTCTGAACCCCTACAGCAATCGCTTCTATGGAGGAGGGCATCAAGTGTTCTAATCAAGCTATTATCAGTCCAGCACCCAAACCTCATCAATTTTGCTTCCTGAAGCCAGGTTATTAATACCTGCTTAATCTCTTTATACCCAAAAGTTTAAGCATTGACTGCACATTCTAATTAACTGCAACGTTAAAACACAGTACTGATATTTGGACACCCTATCTAGCAGAAATCCAGGCATTAGAAATCCCTAAACATATTCTCAATAATCTTTAATTCAAGAAGAAAAGTACTACTAACATAAAAGTTCAATTTTAACTAATTACCTTTCCAAAGTACTACTAACATAAAAGTTCAATTTTAACTAATTACCTTTCCAGGTTAAAACTAATAATGCAGGTTTAAAATGTTGTATATGTGTGTGTGTGTGTGTGTGTGTGTGTGTGTGTATTCCATTATCATGAAAGTAATGAATAAATACCAATTTATTTAGTGTTTATAGAATGAATAATTAAGGGTGTTAACATTTAAAAATATATTACTCATTATCCTTAATTCCCTTTGTTAGCATTTTTCTACATTTATCATACCGCTCACTGACAGAGCACATGAGCATTGTGTAGCATGCTCTTGATACAGCACTTTGGAAAGTTAGCCTTAAAAGATCACACAAGGTAGTTCTTCGACCAGTGTCTGAGAACTTGACCAGTTATCGATTCCTTATACTGAAACAAATGGTCCCATAAATAATAATATATTACTGCATCTAAATGTTTTTGCAAGAAAATGTGATTTGTACTGAATATCTGCTATCCATTCAGAAGAATACATTTTTAATACCAATAAGAAGTCTCAAATAGGCTCCTCTGATTAATACAACTAGCCTTAAGAAAATCTAACTCAAATAAGCTTAAAAAAATGAATTGTTTTTCACAAATTACAAAACCAAGACATATAGGTTAACTTTAAGCATGAATAATTATCCTTTCTTGTATTGTCTCCTCTCTCTTCCATGTTTCTGTTTTTGAAGAAATTTTTCTTCAATGACTGTGGGACTGACAAATCTATGAATCAACATGGCCATTGGATTCAGTTGCTGCAAAGTTAAAAAAAAAAAAAGAAACAAACAAAAACACAGCACTCTGATTCAAGGTTATTTAAATTCCTGAAAATAATTTAGGTTGATCTATAGAACCACACTGAATTACTTTCAGCTTTTCCAGAATCACAAGAAATTTGAAGAAAGGAATCATAAGAAGATATATAATGTGTACTGTATTAAGTACACATTTCTTTGTACTTCTATTAATATGTATTTTTATGTAAGCTATGTTATCACTGTTTTGATTATAAACTCTAAAATATTATAATTTCCTTTCTCCTATATAAATCATCCTATGCTATCAGACTCACACAACTCACACATATAATTTGTCTAGGTAATTTCTTGATATAGAATGAGTCCATGTTCAAACTGATATAGTTTTTGTTCATGGTTTAAATGTACATACACACATGGTTGAAATAAGCATTTTATGTTATGTTAAAGGACAAGAACATTTTTTCAGTTGTAAAGATATGGGCCTTCAGAAGTATTGTTTCATATGGGTGCCAAAAGTTCCACATTATCAGTTAAAAGAAAAACACATTACTTCCCAGAAATTGTAATGGGAGGAAACATGGGGAGGAGGGTCCAAGTGGCCTAAGGAGGTATGTGGATGCTTTGATGATGTGGTTAGCATAGACTGAAACTAACATTCTAAATCATACAGTGTGATGTAAACCATATTACCTCAATAAAGAAATAGAGATATAACAATTAAAAAAATAAATAAATGGCCATCTTACCCAAAGCAATAAACAGTCAATGCAACCTATATGAAACATTCAAAGATGTTCTTCTATGAAATACAACAAATATTACTAAAATTAATCTGAAATAACAAGTTTCTGAATAACCAATGCAATCCTCACTTGACCAAAAAGAATAATGATGGTATCACATTTCACAACTATACTGCAGATCTATAGAACTCTAAATACTATGATTCTGTAATAAAAATTGATCAATTGAATTGAACTGAGAATCCAGAAGTAACTTCTACTGAAGTGGACAGTTAGTCTGCAGTAAAGGAACCAAGAGTGTTCATTGGAGAAAGGAGTATTTTCAACAAATGATGTTGGGATTACCGGACAGTCACATACCAAAAAAAATGTGAAACTAGAACAGTATCTCATACCATATAAAAACTAACTCAAAATAGATTAAATATTTAAATATTAGATCTGAATTCATAAAATAATATACGAGAAGCGGGAAAAAAAAAGAAAACATTTCATGGCATAGATTTCAGTGGATTTCGTGTGAATTCTTATACAATCCTGAGTAAGAAATGAGAATACAAGCAAGTAGGACTACAATTAAACTAAAAAGCTTCTATAATCAAAGAAAATATCACTAAAATAAAAATACACTCTACTGAAAGGTAAAAAAAAGTTAGAATATACATATGACAAGGACTGATATCAATTATCTATAAAGAACTTATATAACTCAACAAAAATAAAATAACCCAATCAAGAAAAATGGGTAGATGAGACTACCCATTTAAGATGTGATATAAATTTTAATAATACTATATAAAGACACTTCCCAAATAAGATATAGAGAGGAAATGAGGAGTTGATTTTTAAATATAAAAGCAAATAGAATTTTTAAAATGTATCATTAACTACTATACAATACTTATTATATTAAGATATATGGTAAGATTATTAATTGAAAAGGATGTTTATATATTTTGTATATCAGGCATTACCATAATACAATCAATATAAGTAAAATGGAATTGGATTAAAGGGTCTTTATATTTATAAATTATTATCTAGCTACAAAGCATAATTATCAACATAACATAAAATACTAGGAAATTATGATATATGCAAATGATCTTTAATAAAAATAACATGTTATATTAAATATTTTGCTATTTGACTAATTGGAACAATACATTACATACTTGAATGGGATATTAAGTGTTCCTATGAAATCAATTCTTCCCTCATTAACATAACTTTTAAAGCAATTATAAGCAAAGACCCAATGATATTTATTAATTTAACAAAAATTGATGTGTTTACTCATACTATTGATCTTGTTTCTATAAAAGTCAATTTTATAGTAATCACTGTCCTTTGAAAGAACAGATAAATTCTCCTTATGAAAAGCACCCCCTTGGATCAAAGGCATTCCCTTGAGTCAAAGACATGTGTCTTTATCACCAGAGATAGACAATTTAGCTACAAAAAGGTGATATCAAATTTTGCTAATTATTTGTCAAAAAGGAGACAACACAAAAGCAAAATGTTCTGTTACTTTCTCTAGATGCCATATCGAAAAAAAATGATTTTTTTCTCCTATTAATCGGTCATAACAATATAATTATTAGGCCAAAGAACCTAGAAACAAGAAAGAATTACCCCCTCTAAATAGAAAAAGGTTAGTGGTAAGTCATCAATTCTGGGAAAGCCAGTTTAAGTTTTGCTTATGGTTTGCAAAGGTGTAGGCAAATTAGTCCTGCAAAATAATAGCTAAATTAAGCTTTGTTTGTATGACTGAAATGTTTTATCTGTTCAGTGACTTTAAACACTGATCTGTTAGTTACTCTAACATTTTGAGTCACCTCCTGACAAACATGTTGTTACTGCTAAAAAGGAGCAAAAATTGTGACTTTAGACCACAGTGTTTTTTCTGAACAAAGTAAGGAGTGAATAAAGTAAGAATATGGCAGTATTAATGACAATTCTTCTAATACATCAGCATTGGGTATCTTTTTATCTCTGTGTCTCTTGCATTTCTTTTGACATTGCCTTATAGTTTCCAGCATATATTTTTATTTATAGGGATTAAATTATTTTGGTGTGATTATAAATGGGATCATTTTTCTAATTTTTCTTTTGCTACTTTGTAATTTGTGAGTGGAAATGCAAGAGATTTATATACATTAATTTTATAGTCTATCATATTATTTCTAATATTCATTTTCTTTTATTTACATGATAAAAACCTTCCAATGCCTGCATAAAACTTAAATATTGTACAAAACCTTTTTTAATCAATTTTATCCTCACATTTTATAGTTATTTTGTTTCATTTACTTATAAAACATGTAAGCAGAGCTTGAATTTGAGGTTTATAGTTACATAATTGACATTTCTTACTCTTTAGAAAAGTTATTATATGTATTCATTTTGCTCTGCATTTCTCTACATAGTAAACAGTAATCCCTCAATGTAAGGCATATAGTAGTATTGAATAAATAATCCCATTGTCATTTACAAATATTGTTTTTTAAATAATAAGGAACATGATAATGTATGGGCTTGCTGCTAAGTTTGCAAAGGTACACATTGCTAGTGATCTTGCCCTATTGCATTAAGTAAAAATAATATTAAACAAGGGTGTTTTTAGAATTACATTATTTTCTTGAATTTAATACCTGTGCAGAAGAGCAAGTGTATAAATATTTTTAATGTGCTCCATAGTCCATATTATAAATTACATATATCACATATGGATATATATGTATATTTCATTGTCTCAGATGAAAGTACAGAATTGCTGCTCATAGAAACTAACCTTAATTCTTTACCAAATTATTCAATAGTTATAGCACATCATAAATTTCTCTTATATCAAATGTTTTTTTCCATACATATATATACATATACTACACATATAATTGTTTGTGTAATATATATATATAAATGAGTATATATCATATTAATTTTATAAAACTGAATTAAATGTTTCAGATATTCAAGGAAATTGTGTATTCAAAGTAGCAGTACTTAATGCTGTTTTTAAGTTATCATCAAAGGTACACTACTATTTATTAAGCATTTAAACATTTCTAACACTATAGTATTACTTTGCTTTAAATCCAATACTAGTTGAAATCCTTTTCATACTATGTATGCCTGGGATGATTTTATTCTAAGCTGGATTTACCAAAATCATTAGTGTGTGAATGACACAGAAATGTCAAAAAGTATTAAAACCTTTTTCCAGTTTTTAATATTGGCAAAATTTATCATTGGAAGATAGGAAAGTGCATACATATTACTTAATAAAGTTAAACTTTAAGCAAATTAAATACAGGGTCAAAATGAACTTTTAACTTACACAAACTGCCTTCAACTTTTACTAAAGAATGGGTCATTATTGCCTATAACTCATTATTTCAAAGTTAATAATTTTTGGTAATTGTGCACATGTTGCTTATACTAAACTTGATGAAGGCCCTTAAAGCTTAGGCTTTGTCATATGTGATCATAAAATAAATTGGAATATAATATCCCCTAATGACAATAAAAGCTTATTATGTCCACAGTTTAGCATTACCCTCTTTGTGCAGATTTAATTTTTTCTTTAATTGCTTTAGATTTTTAATATACAATTTTTCCCTTTTTTCATTCTCATTGCTTACTTTTGTTAATTTCTTTTAACCCACTGAGTTAAGCAATTATTGAAGACAGTAATTTCCTAACATTGCCATAATGAATTCAATTTTTCCTCACTCAGAGCAATATTGTATAGAAAACAACCCAGAAGGCTAATAAGGGACGCTATATGAAAAGTATGACTGGATTATTATTCCTTCAATTAGATCAGTCAACATACTTCATAAATACTGTTTAAAATAGACTTTAATAGAGAAAAGTTTTACTAAAACTCTGATTCAAGAATACGGTCTTATTACTGGTAGATATAAAAGTAAAAAAGTCCAAAGTACACACAAGTTGAACTCAACTTATTCTACCAGATTTTTTTTTAAATTGCCAATGTTAAGAATATCACATCTTTTGTCAATTATCTTTTATAATATCAGGCTGTGTTTGTAAAAGAATATAGGTTCAAACATTGATTATATATCAACGTCTGTACATGTTACATTTTGGTTACTACTAAAGTTTAAACTTCATGCTTCAAAAAATTGACCCATTTATCATGATTTATCCAATCTCATTCCCCTTCATTTTTGCCAACAACTTATTTGATTCTATAGTGTGAAAGTTTTGTTCTTGTTTTAACTAATTGTTTCTAATTGTCTTCACTACATATTAGTGAAAATTTGTAGTATTTTTCCTTCTTCCCTTTATATCTTTGTAGTTTAAAGAGCATCTTTCCTCAAAGAACAGTGGAAAAAAGAAGAACAATCATCCGAGGAGGTGGAATATGGTTGAGTTGATGACAGGAGTAATATAGTACCACCACTGTGCTGTGCTGTACTAGTGAACTATGAGGAATATTTCTTGGGGGTATTCTAATATTATCTAAATTAAAAACATAAAGACAAAATGGAGCATCTTTTTTTTTTTAATTTTCTCCAGTTAATGAAGTATCTCTCTCTTTCTCTACATATATATTCATAAAACATTCTGTCAAATATTCAGAATGCAATCAAATGACATATCAATAAGATACTTTGCAAATGTAGGAGTGGAATCAATTAGTACTGTCTATAGAAGATCCATGATCATTAACTTTTTCACTTGCAAACTGAATTAAACCATTTATATCCACCTAGTGAACCTAAAGAAATAAAATAATTCCCTTGATTAAAGACTATTTCACAACTGTAATGCTATTTGGAGATTGCCATTTAGCTAATACTATTAAATATCATTTTAATTATGATCATAACACAAGCATGTAGTAAATAAATTCAAAAATGGCTTAAGATCCAATCTATGCTAATGCATATCTCATGTTCTTGAGCAAATGAGTTTTGCTTTACTCAGATTTCCTCATTTGTAAATAGTGGTTTCAGAAGTTTCATTGTTTTACTTTGTATTTATGGCTATTATGGAAGATAAAAATTTTAATATTTTGAGCTTTTAATTTCATGTTAACATTTTTGATATTTTAACTTATTTTACTGTATATGACTCAGAGGCAAGGTTCACACCTATTCAGATATACAATCTTTTAAATGT
Source organism: Uropsilus gracilis (assembly GCA_004024945.1). Taxonomy (NCBI): domain Eukaryota; kingdom Metazoa; phylum Chordata; class Mammalia; order Eulipotyphla; family Talpidae; genus Uropsilus; species Uropsilus gracilis. Next base: position 12,937 of record PVHY01002197.1, on the reverse strand, counting down.
GTAAATTACTTAAAATGTCCTTTGTTTTAGGGATTAAGTTGAAACTGCAGATATGCTGTTTTCCAGATAAATGTTTTGTATTTACAGATTCCTACAAATAAATCCACCTATATTTTAGGCATTTCTTTATTGCTATATTGAATTTCCATAGATTTGGAATAAGATTCTGGATTTTCATTCACATATTTATTATTTTAATGATTAAAAATGGTATATTAGAAACATCTTTTATCTTTTACATTTTTCTAATTATGTAGTTTTTTCAGTACTGTCAATTTTTTTAACAAAATATCCTAGTTAGCACTTATACTTAAAATCCAATTTTATAGACTATTTGGGAAAGAATCAGCATATGAATAAATGTATTTTTATATACAAAATCAAAAAGAACATTCTTTTTCCCTTTCATATAATGGGCATTTTAACAATTTTTCTACACTTATATTTTTCTTAGATTTATATATATATATAAAACATAAATTGTACATTTCATTCCCTTCTGGTTAAAAATATTTTAATTAGGGACATCTTTATTATTGTTTATTTTTTTAGGCATAAATCTGATTATTAATCAAGTGTTTTCAGTGTGTCCTTAAGTTTGCAAATAGCTCTCATGCCTGCCTGTGACTATGTAGGTGCATCTCCTTTTCTTTCTCATTTTCCTAATAAACCTATCCTTTTAAAATGTTAAATAAATAAATAAATAATAAATAAAATGAATTGGCAAATGACCAAAATATACAAATGATACATTATTAAATTATACCAAAGATCTTTGAAAAAATAACAATAGATACCTTTTCTGTCTTATAAACACCCTCTCGATTTTAGTCTTATATTTTGATTATTTTTGTTTTTAATTCTAATTATAATTTTATTCCTATTTTTAAATGAAATGTCATATAGCATTCTTTCATTTTCACTTCCAAACTCATAGCAGACTATATACACACACACATATGTTATCTCTGTATATATGTTACTATTTATATATTTATATGCCACTATTGCCCTTTATATATGTATATATGTATGTATGTTACTATTGCCCTTCAATTTTTGTTAAATTTTGCTAACTTTGCAGACCTAATAAGCTATTGATACTTTAGATATTTGTGTTCATCAGACACAGATAGAAATTTTTGATTGACTAATTTTTTGATTGACAAATGCTAGGGCATTTGAAATTATTGAAGTCCAGTCACTTCTAATCCCATCACTTTTCTCCTCCTATCTTTACTTAACTCTACAATTGTAATTAAAATTTGATTTACTTCCCACTGTCTAAATTTGGCAACTAAAAAATTACCTTTTTTGACTAGAAGTCATTTTTCTCAATCAGTCAGATTTAATGAGAAAAAAGAGCACAATTTCTTAGATTCTAGATTTACCAAGAAGACTGCCTGACTTTTCTACTGGGAATACATAGATACAGAGTATGAATTCTCAATGCATTAGTAAGATTGTTTATATTTTCTTGTGTTTTTGGTCAGTTTTTCTCACCTTCTCTAGTATTATTCATCCATTCCTTTCTAAAATTAAGCTGTTTGTAAGAGGAATAATATCTTTTCTGTTTTAAAATATGCATTAATCACTTGAAGAGTTTTAAATATTTCAGTTAAAATCTTCAAGGAACTATAAATATGTACAATGACCTTTTCAGAGTTAAAGGGAAATTTATGTAGATGTATTCTTTTATTACTTTAGGGGAAAAGAAAACACAAACACAATAAGTTCTTTGTATTCATAATTTGATATTTACAAAATAATTTCCTTATCCTTTTGTGAGAGTATCTTGGGAAAAATTCTTAGATGTTCCAAAATCTGGCAAAAAGAGAAAATCAAAAAGACATCTTTCTTGTGAAGTTAAGAGAATTCATTTCATATTGAAAATTTTCAATTGTCTATGAGTGGGATAGATTCGAAGAATTTGAATTCTAATGGAAATATTTTTATAAATATGTACTTAAATTAGTTTGGGTCAACTACCATTTTTTCCTTCATATTTTTGATATAGAGCTGTTATAATGCTATTTTACTCCTCTATGTTTCCTCAGGATGAGAGTATAGGAAAACAAATATTGTTGAATAAAAAAAAAAAAAGAAAATTATATACTCTTTTGACTACCAATCATTCTAGTTTGCTGAAACTTAAAATTATAAATGTTGCATGTTGTAAGTATAGTTAGATTTTTTTCCTTATGTATATACTTGTGTAGCTATTATCCAGATTAAAGTATGTAATGTTTCCAGCTTCAAAATATTACCAACCAGCAAATACCACAAAGTTAATTCTTTTTCTCATTCCCATCATATGTTTCTTTAGTATGGTTTTTAATTTACTGTTACTGAAGTCACATATCACACACTTTTCCTTGAATTCTTTCCCTACGAGTTATGTCTGTAAAATTTATCCAGTTGTGTGTCAAGAGTTCATTTTTTTCTTTTCCTTTTCCAATATGCAAATATATATCTCAAATATTTACCTATTATAGTTAATATTAAATGACAATACTTAGTTCACAGTTGTATCATTTTGACTAAATGCATAAATGTTGGAATTCTACCAAGCAGATAGCAATGTCATGTTACTAAGATAAATAAACCACCAAAATTTGGGTAAGATTATGAGAGATTTTTAAAATGCTAGAAATATTTTTAATTCCTTTCACTTTGTGTAACATAATGGATAGTTTTTATTTCCTCTGTTCAAAGATATTGTGAGTATAAAAGAATTCCCATCAACTTATACATATAACACTTGTCAGTATAGATCTATCTATTCATGTTAACTGCAGGTAACTACCTGCTTAGGCATTAGTCTTAATAAAAGAAGATGCCACACTTCAAGAAATATTTGAATCTCTTGAGGGAAACATTTAAATGTAGAAAAATAGATCTCAATACAAGATTTTGATAACCATTTCATGGATCATTACTGAATGCCAAATAGAGGTGCTTATGACCTATAAATAACATTACTTTAAAAAGATTGAAAGAAAAGATTATTGTGTACCTTGTGCAGGGTTTAAAATAATGGCATATTTAATCTCTTTGTGGGTTTTAGGGGGGTTTGCTTTGTTAGTTTATGAGAGTGACATAAAAATTTATGAGCATAGCTGTGATTTGTGTTTTTTAATTACTTCTTTTTAATTGGGATAATATTTGGATAATCTCTCATGTATTATCATCTTACTGCTCCCACCATCCAATATTACCCATAGTTTACACCATAGTTCATCATGCTTCCCTCTCTTGTTGTTCTTGCTTCTTTCCCAGGCCCTCCTCCCAGGGTGCTCAGTTCTGTAGTCAGTTATCAAGGCTAATTTTAAGTTTTCCTTAACCTCTCTATTTTGGTTGTTTTATATCTCACATATTAGTGACACTACCCACTTCATCTCTTTCTCTGACATATTTAACTTAATGTTATCCCTTCCAGCTCTATCCATGTTGCTGCAGCACTGTGTTATATTCCTTTACTTGTATATATACCACATCTTCTTCATCCATCCATTTATTTTGCTGTAGCTTTCCCCCCCCCATAATTAGCTGGGCTAGGAGACACTAGGAGACACTACTTAAATATTTCTTTCTAAACATACATGCTTTGCACAGCAATGAGAAAGAATTGCATGTGAACCAATAGAGTCAGTCCCTTGGGCTGACAAATGGTTAGTGAAAGGAGGAAAAAGATGATCTCTTTCTTTTGGAAATTGACTGTGTAAATAAAGAATTCAAAATTTATTAGAAAATAGACTCATATGCCAGGTACAATATAATGTTGAATGCTTAGGGAAAAATGAAAATGGAAACTCTTACTTCAAATCTCGTTAGCTGAAAATTAGCATTAAATCAAACACAGACTTTGTGACTATAATCCTTATACAGTTGTACAGTTTTCATGCACATGAAGCTGATCCTGGTTATTGTGTTTGTCATTAGAAAGACAGTGGCAAAGAACATAACCTCTCTTATCAGAGTAACAGAATCTTGGTGGTTCAGAGACTCTATGGGTAGCTGATCTACAAAGTATTGCCTTTATGAGTTCATTAAACAAATGCAATTTTTTAAAATATAGGATTGCACATCTTGGAGTTCTGTTAATTGCAAATAAAATGATCTAACTATCACTAGTTATTATATTTTGGTAGAAGTTTTAATAATCTGTGGTACTACTCATTATTTAATCTTCTGTTTTATATATACATATTCACGCAATATATCTTTGAGTATTTTATGTGTTCGGAAACATACTGTTAATACAAAAAAACTATTAATATCAATAATAAACTAAAACACTTATAGTTTTTCATGTTTTACTAGAGAAAACTCAGAAATATAATAATTGAATCAGTGAGTATAATAATGTGTATATAATAATATATTAGGTGGTGATTTTAAATCATTACAAGACTGATTTTGGAAAAGATGTGGGCAAATGGGCATACACATGAGGGGACAAGTGTTTCAGGAAGAATCTGTCACTATCAAAGCTACTCTGTAGACATGTAGCCCATATCTATTTTGTAAATGAGGCTAGGATAAACAAATAATTTGCAAGAAGTCTGCTATAACTATAATGTGGTAGAATCAAATTTTGTATTAATTTCTAAAATCATCCATTTTTAAAGTTTTTTCTGCTACATATTTAGGGAATAGCTGAGATATTCCTGTGTTATAACACACACCAATAGAGATGTAAATATATACCACTGAATAATATACAATATTGTAAAGTAATGTTACCATGCTAAAAAATAAGTATGAATACTCTCCTAAAGTTCCATTTAAACCTTGCAGGTTTTCCTTGGCAAGCATTAATTAAAAAATATATTTACTGTGTTTCTAATTAGCAGGGAAAAATTAAAAATTGTATTTATAGGATTATTAATTTCTGTTAAAATAAATCTCATATAGATGCACTACAATGAACATATTTTTCTTCAGCTACTACAAATTCTTGTGTTTATTTTTTGTTAACATATATATGCTAATTATAATAATTTTCACATTCAAGCTGTGCATACTAGATCACAATTAACCAGTTTAGCAAAGTTAGCTCTATGACTCAGATTAATGTAATTTCCATCTATAATATAGCAGCAGGAATGATAAGTTTGAATCCCCTACAAAATCAATGCTTTCAGTAACTATAAAATCAAATTAAAATAACAAAAGATCATACAAAAAGTTCTATTTGAATGACATAATACTTTTTTTCACAGTAAAATATCTTTGAAGAATGAATAATATACTACAGGCCTGATTTGTTTTTTGTTTTTTTTTTTTGAGAATTATTAATTACTAGGCAACAGTATTAATGCACTTCACACAAAAAAAATCTCATGTTTCTCCAAAATTTAATGAAGCTTTTATTTTCAATTAAATAAATGCTTCCCAAGTTTGCAAAGTCTAAGGCAAAGCTTTAGTCAATTGAGTAGTAACTTAGTCTCTTCTAAATACGCATACAGATTTCCCTTTATGGTTAAACAACTATATTCAAATGACTTTGGAAATTATAGAATGTTGCAACTTCACAAATTTCATAATTATATACATATGAAGTAATTTCACTGTTCTATCGTTTCTTCACTGTATTTTTTCTAGTATTTTTACTATAATCTAATTGATTTCATACACAAACCATCTTGACCACCAATATACTTGATCCTGCTACTGAAATTGTCCTCCCTCAAATTTATTCTTTAATGACTGTTAGACTAAACTTCTTATATGTTTAACTTAGAAATTATTCTTAAATAATTTCTAAGTTAAAACTTATGTGCTACCTAAAAACTAAAGCTGGAATTTTTGAACTTAGAATTTAAGATCAAAATACTTTTTTTCCTGATATCATCTTTACTTTAAATTTATTTTGAAAAATCTAATTTTAAGAAGAACTTAGAGACAGCACTCTGAAATATGGTATTTTCCCCAGTCCTATACATTTTCTGATTCTCTTGTCATTTGTAAAGGAAAATACCAAACACGACATGTTTAGTGCTCTGTATCAATCACCTACTATAGGCAATACACTATATTTCCTAAATATTTCTAAGATGGTATAAATAGTAGAACTATTCCCGTGAAGAAATCCACACTATTAGTGAAAGTCAAGTGAAATTAATACAAACAGCTTTATATGATCCTGGCAAGATTCCCTATCTTCTCTCAACCAATAATCATGACTTTCAACGACTCTTTCTACCTTGGGAGCCTCTATGACCCTCATTCCTTTCACATAAATTGTAAGAAAACTCCCAGAATTCCCAGGACATCTCTTTTCATGTGTGCATCACTCTTATTAACTTCTTATTCACATCTTATTATCAATGAATGAGGAATGTATGCATTTGCAGGAATACTAAGTATGATATTTCATAAATCCTTTAGAGGATTCTGTAAAGACATAGGATCGATTACCTGTTCACAACACATAAACATGCTGTTATTACATTTAATAACCACTCTTTTCCTTATTCCACCCTTAGTTTATGGACTAAGAATTATTTGTACCAGTTCTCTTCACTTAATTACCATTTAATGAGCATCTAAAACAAGTGCCGCTTTCTCTTTTTATTTTTGAAATAAAAAAAATTTATTTTTGAAACAGAGTTTTATAACTTCCCAAAAAGACTTAACAGCTTCATCCTGGTACATATATTGAATAGTTTGTCTGATCTGTCACTAAATGACAAACTTTTTTGCCAATTTCTATGCCTATAAACTGCGCCTCAGCAATAAAAAATTATAATATGTATTATAATATGTATGAGAAAACTTTAATAGAATTCTAGATTATTCAATAATGTCTTTAATGTTAAATATAATTATTCACTACCCAGCAAAACTTCAGACAAAAATGCTAAATGTAGAGGTAAACGAGCTCCATGTATTATATTATTGATTTAAAAATTAAGCCTTGCCCTCAGTGGCCATAACTACTAGGCTCAGGGTCGCCCTCATCTCCGCCAGGGCCCAAATTCTTTGTATCCAGTATTTAGACCTGTCCCCCCTCACCTCCGAGGCAAATGGGCAGAGGTTGTGGGGGTGGCCACTCTGTGCCTAGCCTTCTGGCTCATGTGGGAGGCAAGCAGAACCCTGTCAGGGCATAGGCCGGAGGTGGCGGGAGATACGAGAGACAGGGAGTGCAGTGGTGCAACATTAAACCCTCTCTGGACTACTACCACACAAGGCAGTCCTCATCAGAAACAAGAGCTCAGTAAAAAATCCAACAGAAGAAAGAGATGAGGAGAACAATTTGAGTAAGAGCTCTGGAAATACCTATGTGTTGGGTACAACTCAGAAAGACCTTGAAACAGGCTAGGGAACACAGGACTGTGAGACCAAACTTGGAGACGACAATTGGGATTGTTCCAACACTATCATCCTTGGCGAGACTAAGGAACCAGAGCTGTCGCTCCAGAGGCCTCCAGCTAAAGTGTGGTGCACCTGCCTCTGGACAGAAGGAGGAGGGCCAAGAAATAATGTAGTGGCCTGACAGCTAAGAAGCTGTCCATGAACAAGGAAAACAACCAGACCAACCTTCAATTGACATATCTCCCTTCCAGGCAATCTTTTCAACAAAGGATGGTATGGAAGAGACATAGAGAATGGAGGAACTGGTACTATCAGATGCCAAACAAGCTTGGATTGGCTGCACAATGCATGCTTATACTGGGAAAATAAGAAGCACAGTCCATTATGCCACTAGAACACTGAACCTCATCCAGGAAAAGAACAATGCTCCAGTGGGAAAGAAAATAAAAAGACTTAAGGGTTAAATGAACCAACAAACAGTAAAAAGAAAGGAGAGTCAGTGACCAGAAGGGGGGTTGTGGGGAACACTCCCAAGGGGACCAACCACCATATTGGGAGGAACAACTGTGTATGATACTAAAAGTCAATAATTAGCCAATTAAAGCAAAGTACATATTTAAAGTAAAAGCAAAAATGATTTAATATATATATATATACTAAGAAACATGTAAAATATTTTCTTTAAATTTCCTAATACTGTTAATCATTGGAATCTTTTAATATAATAGAATTTCAAAGCTATACCACCACATATCTCTATTACATGATGTATAATCAATACTACCCAAACATATATACAGCATATATCTCAACATGTATTTGACAAATTACTGTGAGCATTATCCAAACAGATGGTGTTCATTTTTTGTATTGTACATGTTCTTTATTCATGTATTTAATGAAAATTATTGATCCAATATTATTTACTGAAGCCAAAAGGAGATAAACATACCTGATTGTGTATGCTTTAATAAATTTCATAATCATAAATAAATATAACATTTATTAAAATTCTACTAAATATAAAATGTAAGCATAATTCCAAAATTACCTTAAAAGTAGCAGCATGAATGAAGCTGGAAGGGATTATTCTAGCTGAAGTTAGTCCAAAGGGAAAAAGAAATGTACTTAATGGTTTCACCTACATTTGAAATATAGAGAAACCAAACAAAAGGTCAAAACTAGCAAGTCAATCATAAAACTAAAAGATACAGGGAGGGAAGGGGATTAAGAGGAACAAACAGGGGATGGATAAAAACAAGGAAATATAGTGATGTTTCATGAGTGATATAGTGGTGGGACAGTTATGGGAACTACATATGATGTAAGCAGAGAAAAATTCATAATGAATAAATATAATAAAACTCCATTAAACTAAAAGTGGGGTATATTTTAGGTAATTATAAAATTGCATTTAAAATAGCTGACTGTAAATCAGGAGAATTAGTTAAAAATTATTTTTTGATCATTATGGAAGTATTTTGATATTTAAGATCCAGTTGACAAAACATTAGTATTGTTCTTAATGCAATGTAAACTCTCCTAATATGATATACTCATCATATTAACTGGCAAATAATAATAGACTAATAATACTGGTCTCTGACAGCAATAAAATTAGCAAGTAAAGTTAATGTGATGTGATTGGATTTCTTTTTTCTCTTGCTTTTATTCACTTGACTCAAGAGCATATGATGGATGTCATCAATAATCAGTTATAACTCAAAATGTAACATTTATTTTCTGATTGACTGTTTAGACTCTTTAAGCAGATAATCTCTCACAGAAATAGCCTTTCTTTAATATTTTTAATTTGTCAACAAAATTCTATTCATTTCAGGCTCATGGAATTTGCTTACAAATGATGAACTACTGATTTTCTCCCCATTAATCACATTAGACTTCTTAGTTGATAGATTGCTTAACTACTGTGGCATTATTTATTCAAAAATATGACAATGTTTATTATGTACATAAATTAACTTGTTACGAGATATTTCAATATAACTTAAAAATCTGGAAAATTAAAGAACATTTCAGAATAGGTTTTCACAAAATCCAGAACTCAGATATAGAAGAAAAATTAGAAATAAGAATCACCTCAACTTCTGGTTGTGATAAAAAATGTAGAAATGAATATCAATTAAAATTCTATCAGTCAGGTTTATGTATATTCGGTAGGTGTATATTTGAGAATATATTTTGTCAACATCATTATCCAGATCCTTATTTAATAATGGGAATCATATTTAGTAGTCAAAAACACTCAAGTAACGGTCTGCCCTTCCTTCTTTTAGTTTCTTTCTTCTACCTGCTTTTCAGAGAAGTTCTATTCACAAAGGCCAGTTTTGCTTTGTCACTAGATTATTTTGTTGTGCTAATAGTTTCTGAGGCCAGCCATCACGATACAAACAATAGCAATTACATACATTGCACAGATTTCTGTCACTATTCATATTCATGTTCATGTGTCTTATCTCACACAAGGAAAATGATCCAGCTCATTATATCTTCAGATTCAGCACTCAAGAATTTTTGTTTCATTGTAGAATGGCCATTCTTATAATCATTAGCTGGACTGTAAAGTTACACTAAGAATTACCTTATAGAGAAAGTTTTATAACTTTCCATCTGTCTGCGCTGTAGTATCACTGCACCATTGTTTTTAGTTATAGTCAAAAACATGCTAAAATTCACAGACTACATCTAAATCTAAAAATTGATCCTTGAGATTAAGGAATTAGTTATTTTAACCTCCTTTCAATAGCCCTTCAGCCACAACCACTACCACCACAGCAATAGCAATATTAACCTAAAATAGGCATTTCAGCAGTTACTTAAGATGTAGCTATCAGGACCGTTACTTTCTCCTGCCATGATGGTTTGAAGATATCATTCTTGAAGAACATGATTTTTCTCCTCTTTTGAAAATAGAAATAATAACATTTATAAACAGTTATCCTAGTATGAAGCTTGAAATTTTTAATTATGGAAGAATTTTCAGATCATTAAACAGATGTAAAAGATTTAGTTTATGGATGATTCCTTATTTATTTATTTTTAATTGAGTAATATTTGAATACTCACGTTAAGTATCTCTACTGTAGCACAACTTCCACCAAATGAGTGATTTCTTACTAATTTAAAGAAAATCAAAGCACATGACCATTGTTGTAACAAACATTTATTTCAAATTTTATTCCTACATTCCTAGTATTGTTTGTCATTCTCTTACTAAGCATGACAGGTTATCATGGTGATTTGTTCCAATAATCATGTGACTTATTAAATAGTCTAAAAACTTAGAATTATATCAAGAAAAACATTCTCACATCCAAATCTCTGTAGTATGTGGGAAAATTACCAGATCTCCTGGAAGTAGATCTTCATTAAATTTAGAGTGTCACTATTTTGCATTGTCCTAATCACTTATCTTTTCTGAGAGTTATTTCCTTTGTATAAAATTGAGTTAATAGTCACCTAATATTTTCCATGTAATTGTTGCAAAGCAAATATAGATTATGACACAGTATTATACTAAATTAATTATTTGTAACCTGTTGTTCATCATGAACAACAGACATGACATTTATTTTACAATCATTTATCACATAATTTGCTTTGCATACAATATAATCAATATATATTAATTATTATAGCAACAGTCAATATTGTACTTTGTTTTTCAAATTTTATAACTGAAATTATATTGATTTGTTCATTCTTTTATGCAGAGTATAAAATAATCCTGTAAGATAGATCCTTCTTTATTTTTCTAATCTAAATACTTTATACCACAATTTTACTATTATGTTCTTATATTTATCAGCAAATACATATATAACTATAAAATATATTAGCTCATATTACATTTATGATATAACTTTACACAATAGTAACAAGAATCCAATTCTGTTGTGCAGTCTATGAAGTAATATTTTCAAACCCTATAGTATGCATTTCATTAAAATTAACATCTGAATATACATTATTGTTTCATACCTGCTTTCTTTGCAGTTTAATGAAACTTATAAAATTTCTCTTTTTAATTCCAATACAATAATATTATTATATACATAGTATCTGTTGCTATATTTTTATGTGTTCACTACTCTAATTCATTTCAACAAAAAATGGCATTGAATATGTTGAAATGTCATTAACAAACATTTCAAATAAGATATGTTCCATTTCTTTTTAAGCATCCATTACTTTATATAAAAATTTATACTAAATATTATAATTAGGTATACATGATATTAAATAGACATATATGTATTTCACCCCATATGTTTTATTGTGACATAAGAGAATTTTAACATTTAACAGGCCTACCCATGTTGTATGTTTCCTTTGTAGTATCTAAAGCTTACTCTCAAACCATAACTTGAATAAAATGATGTTTACTTTGCTTAGCACTATATAATGCCTCTGAAATATTTTAACACAACTATTTTTTTTCTTTATTTTTCTTAATAATTATAGATGTCTTTACTTTTGGAACTACTTATTCAAAAAGGAAAGTAAATGTGATTGTACCTGTAAAAAAGGGAACGACCTGGGTTTATATCTTTAACATATTTAGCTAGTTTTTCAAAAATGACACTTAAATACAATAGTATAACAATATCAAATTGTTTTCAATGAGTTGTCAGAGAGTAACATTATTGCAATTAAATTTTCAAGTAATTCAACTACCTTTTGCTACATAACAAATCCAAAAACTCCTTGATTAAAAAACAGTAAGTAGCCATATTACACTGTTCTGTGGACTCTGGTTTATTCATTTGTTTAGGACGGTGTAAACTACAGTTTTGTGGTCTAAGCAGACTAATTAACATGTTTCAGATCTCAAATTCAGTAGATTAGATGGTTATTACTGAGCCCACGCTACATGGCTTCTTATTCTCTATAAGAAAAATTTAAATTTTTGCACATGGTGGCAGAATAAATCAAAAAAAAAAAAAAGAGATGATAAACCTAATGTATAATCAGTCCTAATCTGTTTGTGTTAACTTTTTTCCATTTGTTGAGTGAACCCTTAATCCAAGTCCAAAGACCTTGTAGGCATGAATATATGGAGTGAAGCAATGAAGTCATTACTGGAAAAGTCAAATACTCTGGCAAGATTTAAGCTCAAACTGAAATCAGTTATTTGTTTTTAATTTGGTCACATCATTTGTAATATCATGATTTTTTTTACACTCATGTCTCTCTCTAGATATCCCTATCATGAATTTTCAGTTCAATATTGGAAAACATCACAAACTTCGCAAAAAATTACATGAAATAAGCAGCCTTAGCAAATGAAATTACTTGCTGCTTTTTGTTAAATTCATTGCAGTATGGTTGTCAGGTCTACTTTTTTGTTCTGGATTACTCATTCCATTTTAATTTTTTTTCCCTGAAATATCATTTTATTTATTTTTTTAAAATTCATTTTATTGATTTGTCACACTTGTGCATTAATTGACCCCTCCTCCTCCCTCCATATCCCCTCTCTGTATCCCCCCTCCAGTCACTCCATCTCCCATTTTTCTGCAATTTGTTGGTTGGTTAAGTTGATGTTCAATTGTTGGTTGTTTGGCCCGTTGTTCTCTTCCGATATCTAGTAAAT